>VZSF01009393.1:615917-675865 GCA_013398295.1 Chionis minor | reverse complement strand
CCGCCGCCGCCGCCTCCTCCTGCTGGGACCGGGCCGCCTCCGGGCACGCTCCGCTCCGCCGCGCCGCGCCTCGCTCGGGGCAGGCGGCGCTGGCTGCCGCGCCGGGCGTGGGCGAGCCCGATCGGAGGGCGTCTCCTCCGGCGGCCGGGGTGGGACCGAGCGCTTTTCCTCTGCTCCTTCCCGCCGGCCGCCGCCGAGGGGCCGGGCTGGGCTGGGCAGGGCAGCTCCCGCCGTGCCGCTTGGCGGGACAGACAGCCTGTCTGTCTGTCCGGTGAGCCGCGGGGTGGGAGGCGGCTCCGCCGCCCTTTGCGTGCAGGTGGTGTCCCCCGTCCCCCCTCCTCCTTGCAGTCGCAAACGGGTTTCAGTAACTGTATTTGCAAAGAGGGTTTTAAGGCAACTCATAAATTTCGGTTTTTACCTGAACACCTGACTTTTAGGTAGCCCGGTGTCGCATTATTAGCTTTCCAAACTGCCTGCTTTTGGGGAACAAGACTATCGCTATCCCCATGTTTCAGTGGAATAAACGCATTCCGGTGCCACAGCAAAGCACAGGAGGAAAAAAGTTTGTTATTTTACAAGAAAGTTGCGATTACAGCAGTAGAGCAATTAGCAAGGCTTAATCCTTTTCCAGTCGGTCACTTGTTTGCTATCACCTTATCCCGGAGAACCCATGCGCACAAGTGTAGGTTTTCCTGTTGGGTGCAACCCGCCGGAGCACATCAGAGCCGTGGCACTCCATCAGGGGAACACCCAGGGAAGCCGTGCGTTCCTCTGCTTTCTCTGCCCTTTATCACCTTCCTCCAAAGCAACGCTGCACAAACAAACCCAACTTTACCCGGGGGATGACAAAAGGACCTTAGAAACTGGCCTCTTGGCAGATCTGAAAGACTGTCGCTATCGTGGAAAAGCCCCACAACTCATTGCACTCTCAGTGGCTCCAGGACACTAAAAAATTCTGTCCATCTTCCAAGCCCTGGAAGGGAAAACTTATGCAGCTGAGACGATGGAGGAATGGAGGAAACTCATCCCAATTTCAGGGTCACTGCAGCCCTGTGAAGTGAGTTCCCAGGGAACGGCACAAGTTGCACCGTTAACAGGCAGTGACTCCCAAAGGTGTTAACATGATAAAATCCCTGTATCACAGGGATTCCCTGACTGGGAACCAAGACTTGTGTTTTGTTTTGGTTGGTGTTTTTGGTTTTGTTTTGTTTCATTGCTTTTGTTTGTTTGTCTTTTTACAGGCCAGAAGAAACAGGGGAACATTCTACTAGCTGGGCCTTGCATCACTGTCAGTTTTAAAATAGTGACTTTGACTCTCTGAAAAACCTGCCCTACATTTACCTTTCACACCTTTTCAAACCACCTGAGGCAACTCCTGCTTTGTTTGCTAAGCAACACGTTTTGTGTCTTACAATTTCCACTGTAAGTACTCACTGTTCACTGTAACATTGTTTTTTTTCAAATCCTACCTCAAAATTTATCTATAACATACTTCACTTCTAAACTAACATCATACATAATTAACTCTTGACAAAGAAAAGCCTACATAAAACCATCATTGTATTTATCTTTTCATATGCATTGAATAGAGTAAATATAAAGAATAAAATCCTGTGAAACATTACTACGGTCACAGATACCATTAAAATAGCTATAAAAATGCAGTGAATGTTAATGTTTTTTTGAGCACAACCACTAAAATAAGGTCTGGAGCTTCAGGCTGTTCAAGGGGATAGCTTTTAGGACTTGCTAGTTCCCAAACTTTTGCCTTTCCTCCCCATGTGCTTACAATGTAGTTGGTAACAAGGAGTTAGATTATGTTAACTTGAAAGTAGCTTGGAATGAACTTTGTTCTTCTGTGAGACGCAAATTAATCCCTTTCCTTCTGGTATCTGTGTGCTCTGCCAATAGGAAATGGCACTTCAGGGGACAGTGATTTATATCTGCACAGCATCAGGGTCTTGTCTTCATATTACACATACATGACTGGCCTCGGTTCCAGCAGGAAAATAGTTAGGAAAATGAGCAGATTATTACAGACTTGAGACTTACGTTTCAAGTCATATTCTCAGGGACATTTTTTAAAGAGGAAATTATTTACTAAAATAAAACCAGATGGAGTTATAGAGAAGTGTGAAACTAAGGGGGGATAAGAGGGACCCTGGCCATAGTGTTTCCGAGTGGCAAAGTGCCTGTCCCAAACCTCAGGGCATTCGTTTCAAATCTTTGTTGAGGTAAAAAAAACCCAAACCAAACCTTAAGGTAGGACAGAAGGATACAGATTATCTTCTGAATGAAAAACTGTTTCACTGGGCAAAATAACAAGCTCTAGAAGAGCACCCTAACTCCAGACATGTCTCACCAACTGGAATGTCAGGGGGACAAAACTGCAAGAGCAGAGATCTCTGCCCTCACCACAGGGAGGAATGCGCATCGTATTCCAAACACGTTCAGAAGGGGAAGGCACACAGCCTAATTGCAGGGTAACTGGTGGCCAGCTACAGGAGTCCGATGACAAAATGTATCAGGACCCCAATTATAGGATGGTGTTCCCATCACTCAAGGATGACTCAACAAATACGCTTAGATGTAACTTCAGCCTTGGTTACATGGAAGCCAGAGCCCGTTTCCTCATTCCCTGTCTTGTTTCCTTTATCACAGTTCTTTTGTTTGTTCACGGGTACCTTTCCAGAGTTGGGGGGTAAGGGAGAGAGAGCAGAAAAAACTCAACAGAACTCAAAGTCCTCATCTGTGCAACAACACCAAACCCACAGACAGAGAGCTTGAAGCTCTCCCCCTAAGGCAGTTCTATGTCATCCTCCTTCACTCAGCGGGATTTCCTCCTCCCACTTCCAGCATCCCCCTGGAACAAAACTTTCCAATGTATCTTACTCAAAAACCAGCAGCTAGAGGTTTTTCTTCTAACTATTGCATACTACAGTTCAAAACAGAAAATACAATGCAGCAGGATGAAATTATGTGATACGTCTTCCAAAAACCATGTCTCTACTGAAAGATTTATCTTGCATCTGGTGATGAGAAGCTGCTGCAAAATCTCTCCCTTTCAGAAGCAAATATGAGCTAAGATCTCGAGCCTTGCTTTCAGAATTCCAGATCAGGCCATTGCAAGTCATAAGTAAGCACCCTGAATTTTCCCAAAAGTCACAAGGACGAAACCCAAACTCCTATGTTTACATGCAGAGAGGAGTATACAAAGTTATTTTGCTCCTTCGGGACGTGGCAACAGCACTGCGGCCATTCAATGTAAAGAGAAACTTTTTCACTAGGGAAAACCATGTTCCCTCTCAGCGCACAGAGAGCAAAAAATCCTTCTTCAAAGAACAGAAAAGGAGCTCATTGCAAAACATTAACTCTGCCTGCACTAATATACTAGTCCTCCTGCTCTAGTAAAGGAATAGTGAGATGAGACTTATCACTGACTCGCATAGAACATAGACAAAAGCTCTGCATTTTCTACAGGGTGGTGGATCATGCCTGTAAGATTTCTGAAATAAACTGCTGGAAAGCATGATGCCACATGGGAAATGACCTGGAGTCCAATTACAGAGATAAATTCTTACTCAAGGAATGAGAAGTGCTTAGACTACGTAGAAGATCGTAAATTGCACTCTTATTACAGAGTTGCCAGGCTGTCTAAATTCCACTAGAGCATTAAATCAGTAGAGCAGAGACCTGAGTTTAGGGAAGTCGCATCATTCACAGTCATCATTTTTTTCCTCCCTCTTTTAAGACTTTTTACCGTGTATCATTGTTTGCTTAGACTTTCTTATATGCTTTTTCTTGCTTATAAATTTATAATCTTTGATGCATAAATTCTTACAAAAATAATTACTGCATTTAAGAGCTTAATACAGGACTGACACATAGGATCACACGATAGGAACAAAAGTCTCAAAAAACTATGACAGCTAAGCATTAAGCTATTATTCGGGTTGGCACTGCACACAAAAATGGCTTGCACTGGGCAGGAAATCAGCACACGGAATATGGTTCAGACCCCTATCTCCCAAAAAAGTTCAGCTTGGGAAAGAATTGGCCCAAGAGGGAAAAGCTGCACCTTGACATTTAAGTTGGTCCCAGCATGCTAACACAGGCCATGTCACTAGGAAGCCACATAGTGTCTATGGCAAAGACCGTTGTTTGAGTACATTAATTAACGTTAAAGTCACATGCCAGTTACAGGAGCAGCAGCAGCGCATCAGTTTTTAGTTTCATGTTCCCAGTACAATTTTAGCAGCCCCTTAAGCCTTTGCGCAGCAGGTACCAACAGCAGCGCAGCTCCTCTTCAATGAGCAGCCTTCCTCACAACCCGGGGGGAGCGCAGGGTCCCAGAGAGGAGAGTCCTGCGAGTTTCTAGCTCTCTACCACTAACATCTTTTCCTGGGGAACAGAATAAAGTTTATATTCCCCACCCCCCAAGGTGCTGAGCACTCAGAAGCTTGCAGGAACAGCCAGCTGCAACTATAGGAACAGTTCATATAGGGTGATGTGAATGCCAGAGGCATCCTTTGAATCTTTGCTGAGTTTATTTGGCTGCCCAGTTGTGAATACCTGTGTCTCAGGACAAGGAGTTGCCCAGCTGTTGCTGCTGACACGAAGGAGGTGGTGGGAGCATGGGGCAGAGATTCCCCTTTGGGCACCATTGCACAGGGACATCAGCCTAAGCTGCCACTGGAGCCACAGCTCCAGGGAGAAATGCACCACTAACGCACCAGCAAAATCTGGGCAGAGGTGCCCCCCTTTTAGGGTTTCTCAATTCTGGAGCTGTTCTAGGCCCAGCTCCTGCTCCAGGCAGGACAACCTGTCACCAGAGAACAGTAGCACAATGGAAAAGCTCAGCTGTTCCCTCGTCCCTTGATACACCACCCGCACCGGGCAGAGCTTCAGCCTGTTTCAGGCTCTGGCTCCTTTTGCACCCGTCTGCCAGTCAAGTCTTCAGTTTGGAACCTGCAGTGTTAAAAAGAGCTTAGAAACCCTATATTTACCTGAGTGTTTTTGCTCGCTCAGGCAGCCTTAATGACCTCCGCTAGACCTCTGAATGACTCATGGCTTAAAACACAAACCCATGTACATTTAATGTCATCGGCGCAGGATAGGCAGCACAGCGCGATCCTCCTGGTCAGGGGTCCGTGGTGAATCCCCTGCCCAAGTACTCGGTGCTAATAACCGAGAGTCACCGCGAACTACGCACAGCTCGACTCACCCCGCTCAAATATGTGGAAGAGACCACCGAATCAAGAGGAAAGAATGGAACCGAGATAAAAAAAACCCCACCTCTACAGTCCGAAACCTGCAACTAGCAATTAAATGACTCCTCAAACAAGCACAAACATTAATTACACCAGAGGAAGCCACACATACCTAGATACACAGGTTCTTTTTGTTTGGTTTTTTGTTGTCATTTCACATCAGTCATTATAAACAAATACCAGAGCTGAGCACAAACACTATGAGTCACAACCATATCAATTCTAAAAATTCTGACATCCCGTTTTATGCAAATATTCAGGGATCTGAGCAGCCACTCCAACCCCACTCATGTCCCAGGAATATAACCACAAAACCCAGTATATTTTCTCAGTTTGGGTAATAGTTCTCCCTTCCCTTTGAGATGATACCATGTTGTCTGCCCCGTTACCATTTTAGGCTACGGAGAAAAGACTGCCAGGAGCATAACAACTTGCTGGAGGAAAGGCTGGCTTCTAAGCCATTTTACATTTGATTAATGTAAAATTCACAAGTTAAAGGACTAGAAATCCTAACTCCTGCTTCATTAAGTCCTGGAGTCCTGCCTGGACCTTTTCTGCAACACACAGAGCTTCTGGAAGATTATGGTTACTTCTGGTTATTTTTTAAGGCAAGTCCTAAACTCTGAAGTAAGGAGCTGAAAGATTCTTCCTGCTGCCTTAGGAAACTGCCATCGAGGAGGGAAGATAGTTCACAGGTATTGTTTCTGTTCTGTGGTTTTTTTTTAAACTGTTCCAGAAAGCCATATGACAGAACTTACTTTTTATAACACACGCTTATTTAAAGAACCAGGTATTACCGTTAACAAAGTTCCATGTAACAAGAAGTCAGGATGAAAAAAAATAGAAGAGGGAGAAGGCTGGCGATACCCACCTTTATGTAAATCAGTTCATTCAACACCATTTGTGATAGTTTTGCGTCGTACTAGGCACCCTATCACTTAGGGTAGTGCCTAGTAGAGTCTTAGCAGGTGGTGTGAGAAGACAGATGAACATCATCAAAAATTTAAACACAGTGAGAAACTGAAAGCCTTAGAAAGCAAGTTAAGGAGAGGACATGATAACCAAGTATCAAAGACAGAAAGGTATAGACCAGTTTGGTATTTCCTATTCTCCCCAGCACAGGAAGATGCAGAGCATTCATCAACTTTCAGAAATAAGAAAAAAATTGTATTAGATTGCAAAACTTTTCATTAGGAGTTATTCAAAGGTCAACAATATTCAGTTATTCTGACTAGCAAAAATGCGAAGAGGCTTTCACGAGTCAAGCTGATCTCTACAGACGCAAGGTAGGGCAGCGCAACCTGCCCACTAGGGACTTCTCCTGTTTCACCCCAGACCATCTGACACCAGTCGCTCTTACAGGAGACAGGATGCTGGAGGAGGCGGACGGGCAATGCTGCTCGATGATCTACAGCTGCAGTTTGACAGCGGTGGGGCAGCTGACAGACCCCTCACGTGCTGCTTTCCTCCTGCAGGACCAATCCATCCCATCCGCACTGCTTGAGATGCTGCAGTCCCGGCTGCAGGGGCGCTTTCCACTCTTTTTCCAGGAACTTAAAACTTTCGAAACGCACGTTTGGAATGCTGAAAGATTTCATGCTTGCTCCCCAAGAATAACACTTTTGTGTAAACAAAGTATTTTTGGTAACTAGAAATAATACTTTGAATGGAAGAAAGGGGAGAGCTTGGGAACTCAGATGGCTTTGTGTTTTGAATAAAAATATAAGGCACTTAGAAATACACACGAAATTGCTGAATTCCAGCATCTGGGTAGACAGTCAAAGCACCAATCTTTCAGGAATGATGCATATGCTCAGCAAGCTGGATGAAGACAACCAGCACACCTATCAGTCATTCCAGTTCTACTTTTACTCCTGACATCCCCTATGTTCTACTTCAGATAATGAAAAAAATGTATTCAACTGCAAAAGAGATAAAAGCGCAGAATTCTTTAGCTACAGATGATCACTACACATTTTATACTTTTTTCTTTGCCTTAGCATTGGGTAATTTTTAGTAACATCTCGTATTCAGAAAAGCTGGGATTTACAGCCTGTAGAATTTTTTTGAAAGCATCATATGTATAAAAGTTACTACTAAAAGACAGTATTTTCCTAAATGATGTTCTAACATCAAAATAGTACCTTTTGTTATTTTTTTAGAACATCTTTTCAAAAAATGTATGAGAATAACATTTCCCATGGCTAGGAGATTACCAAGATGGTTCGTTATCAACAGCTCTTTGGTATGCTTAAGGATTCTTGTGCCAGTGAACGCTTCACTCAAGAATCCCACAAAGCCTCAGTGTCTCAACAAGCAGAGACTTCTTACTCATGTTGATAAACACAAGAAAAATTCTACTACTTGCTAGCCAAACAGTATTTCCTTCCAACATTCTTGGCCTTTTTAAAACTATCACTTTTCTTTTAACGGCAACATGATTAAGGCTGTAATTGGAGATCTGTATTTTCTGATACCTCTAGGGTGGTGTTCTCTTAACATGTGAAAAATCAAATACAATCCACAGATGTAGCATTAAGAAAATACAGAACAGAAAATCAGAAAGCTGAACAGGTGTAAAAAAAAAAAAAACAAACAACCCACCCAAGATTAAAAACTCATTCTCCTTTTTCATTTTTTTTAAACATGTTCAGAAATATTTCCAGTTGTTCTATCACCTCCTTTATTTATCGCCTGTAGAAGCGTGCAACCGCTCAAATCTTGTGCATAACTGATATTCCACAGGCAGCTCCACTACTTTTACTAAGGATTTTCAGAAGAAAATAAGTTCTGTGAAGTATTCAACATTTTCCTAGTTATCAAAATTGTAAAGGAAAAGACATCAATGACCCTGCAAGTGGAAATCAGTAAGAATTCAGGATTGAAGCATAAATTGAAGAAGCACCTACAATGTAGTTATCTGAATTTTCATTGCTCTTATAATAATCTCTTTTACATGGCACTAATCACGTGAGAATTCTCTGGCGGAACTCAAAACAAGTATGATGCCTTTGGATTTTTCATGAAAAGGCATCATCAACAGCTTGCAAGGAAAAACAAAATGTTCTCAAGAGACTTCAAATCCCACTTATTTGCAACAGTTGAAACCACACTTTGCAGATTCCTGCTTCTGAATATAACATAATGTCAGTTTAAGTAAAGGCATGCCAGGCTGCTAGAAATGTGCTTTTTAGTTCCAGGAACTGACAGATAAAGAAAGATACAACAATAAGTCTGCCTACCCCACCTTTAAAATTCCCAACGCAACTGTACCAAAAAACCCATCATGCTAAATCTCAGCATTGTCTGGGTCCAACAGGCATTACTATTACATTCTTCTAGTTAGAACTTAACCTTTGTGATTCTGAAAGAATTATATTCTATCTCATTTAGGAAAAGCTGAGAAGCAAGTGCATGTAAACACCCATCCACCCCCCCTTTTTTTTTAAAAAAAAAAAGATTAAACTACTAGAACAAATTACATAAAAGATTTAATATCTATTAAAATCTGAAGAATTGCTTCTAAACAAAAAGTCACTGAGTAACTTTTGACATAGTAACTACATGTACTTGGGGTATTCCATAAATTCATCACCAGTTAGAAGCTCAGATCTCTAAATTTGCTATTGGTGAAACTGGCTGCTCAGCTTTTGCAGGGTTACATCCTGCCCACAGTCAGAACACACCACTGAGACAAAATATACTCTAAAACTGGAATCAAAATGAGATTTTTCAGGACTGTTATGCGCGAGTTAACACTTCTAACTATGGAAATCAGTGACTGAGGTTGCAATTATTCCCTCATAAACTCATCTCTGTCTCATACCTTGAAAATTTTGCATAACACTCTTCAATGTATTTGGCCTGAAAAAAAGTAAGGCCGCACATTTCAAATTACTAAAGAGCTCCTGACTCTCAGGATTACTAACAACTGATTCTGGCTTTTTTAAAATAACAGTAGACACAAAACCATCTTTTCAGTATCTGACAAAATGTACAGAAAACCAAAGCCAAAGAAAAATCACCTGCACCTGGTCATCTTTTCTCCATTTGCCATGAAGCTCTATATCAAGATTAATAAATAGGCTTATTTCTAATAAGCTTAAGAACATAATACACAATCAAGCTTAGCAATAATTCTCTGGGAACTGCATCACGTGTCCTACCATTTTAAGAGCTTCCTGGACTGTGATTTCTCCAACAGGAACTCCCACACTACTTGGTTGGTAGAAGAGGTATAAGATGTTACTTTTAGAACTAAGACATGGAAAGGGACACCCACTGTCAGTACTCAAAATGCTGAGAATTCAAACTGATCCCTCAAAGAGTTACTTAGCTAGCGCTAGGAAACATCTTCCCCAGCAAATCTTGCATTTCTCATTAAATAGGCATAATTTATATGATGTCGCGTTGAAGGCATTTTGGGAAGAGTTCAAACCCTGTAACGCAAGAGATCTTTGTACAGTTCAGGACATTATTTAAACAGATACAAAAGCACTCCCCTTATTTCTCCTCCAAAATATTACTCAGTAGGCAAAATGCTTGTTGAGCTTCACAGTGCATCCGTTGGTAGGGATTAATCTTTTGGTGTGTGTCTTCTGGTACGGTGGTGGGATCCAAACCATTTTAAGTAAAACTGTCTTTTAGATACTTTTGCCAAGCCTACGGATACTCTGTGGTTCAAAACACTATATCCTGAGGTGGTTCAAATTCAAGATACTTCTATGACATGGTCTTTTTAAAATTTAAACTAAAGGTCAGTCAGAATGGAAATGTGCTCTACAATTAGTAAAAAATAACTAGATTGTCTGTGCCGTGTAATAACTTTACTCAACAAATAGCTCTCAAGATGTACTTTTCAGAATTTTTATATACAAAAACCATAGAAGAATAAAGCTTTAAGTAATGGTTTTACAGAATACGTTGCAATTAATCATGGCATAGTATGTTCCCAGATATTCAATACCAAGCTCACAAGTCAGAAGCATCTATTATGGGTCATTTAAAACTGTAACATGCTCTTCTCATCTTTGCAATTACAAATGATTTTTAAGATGCCCCACTCTTCATCAGCACTTAGCTTTCACTCAATGCAAATTAATCTACAAACAAATATTGAAATCCTGGAGGTCTGATTTAGGGACAACATTCAGCATCGCCTCAGACATTTATTACATGATAAACTGATTTAATAAATGGAAAGTTTCTCTTAAGTAACCTTGGGGTAACTTAACACATTTAGTTAAGGACAACACACAAATTTAACTTATAAGTTATCTTCTCCAAACAATGAGTTTATGCTAACATGCACAATAACACCACTTGCAGGATTTAATCAGTGCAGCTTTTATAACATTTGCCATCCATAGCTAGTACTTTTTTTTCTTGACTATTTGATTTAGGGGATATGGCAGTTAAAATGCAATGTTAGCATTTTCAAGGCTACTTTAAAATAAAATGTAATCATACTAGTCATAATTTACTTTTGTACTTAATTATTTCATTGTAGTCACATTTCATTAAACAAATAAACAATGTTCAGAACAGGAAGTATGAGTGACTGTGCTTCATGAATTATTTCTAATGTGCCTCAAAAAAAAAAAAAACCAACCACAAACCAAAACCATCCCAACTTAACAACCATATTTAAAAATCTAGGATAAATCTATCCAAAAGCCCAAACCATTGAGTTACCAAAACATTAGCAAGAATAAGGTCTCGGAAAGATCCAACAGTGTGATTACATTTTGAATTCTGAAATTCTAAAGCATTTACTTTCATTGATGTACGGTAATTCGTTTTTACACCCCCTCCTTTTTGTTTTTTCCTTTAGATCACAGCAGAAATCAAATCATCATGTGTGAGTGTATCATTACCCATGCTTACTCTAAATGGCAGACAACACAAGTTACAGAAACCTGGAGAAAGACTATAGTAGTTTACAAAACAATAAACAAGGTTAACAGATATACCTTCTTTAGGTTAATACATCAGAAGGGTTTTAGGAACTATATATCAATAGCTCATTTCAGACTACGCAGTGTGTTCTCCTCCCTTCCAGAGGTCTGTGAAATAAAATGGTAAACATGTTGTCTTCAATATTCAGTTCAGTAAGAGTTTAGTTGCAAAAAGATTATACTTGCATAAATATAAAAACACATGATAAAGCAAAATATTTTAATTAGTAAGCCGATCATAAATAAATTCACCTAAAATTAACAGAAGCAGCAGCTATGTTCTTTCTACACGGATACTTTTTAAAGCATGTTTTAATAGTCAACCTCATTGTCTAGCCTGGGACAAAACAATTCATCATTGAGCACTCAACAATTCTGCACACTGAGCTAAGTTTTTTTTTTTCAGTTACATTTTTTTACATTTTCTTTACAAACGTGATACTTATGTACAATATATATTTTATTTCTACAATTGATGTACTTTACTGAAACTCTACAACTTTCACAGGGAAGTCAATGAAGTCTTTAGTAAATGTGAATTATTCCTTTTAAAAAGAAATTCATATAAACAACCAACATACAGCACTGCCCTTTGACATCTCTGATAAGAATTTGGATCTGGAAGGGCTACTATAATAAATGTAAGAAAAAAGGCTTTACCTAATTGTACATTTTGTTAAGAAATATCATCCCACATAGCTACATAAATTCACCAGCTTGCAATAAACAGAGCACCATACCGCTGCGCAACTGGAAAGTGTATAAACCAATTTAAAGTTTACTAGTGAAACAGCTTCGTCACTCCTAGCACTTTTAGATTGAAGTAAATCTGCAAAATTCTTTTGGAAAAGTATACTTCTTCAGCTGTAAAGCTTCTACGACAGTGCTGATCACTGTATATTGTGAGGAACAAGTATCCACTTTTGTAATTTTCCATATGCTTCTCTTGGCCCACGCTTCTATCTGAAGTCAGGATTTTTCTTCTATTTATTCCTTGCTCATTTACAAATCTGCTGTTGAATATTAAGTAAGAATTCATAATATGAGAAAGCTGCTTCTGTCCGATCCTCAATTAAATGCTGGAAAAAATCTGTTTTGGCAGGGTTCTCATCTCTGAAAGAAGAGAGGAAGATATTTTAGTCCAAACATTGAGCAAAAAAAACCACTGTAAATTCAAGCAGAGGCTTAAGTTCTAATGAATTGCTTAATGTTCTTTCAAGTCTAAATTCAGTCCAAAGATACTACAAGTGCAAATAATCCAGAGTTTAGTAAAAAACCCTAAAGTTGGTAATACGCTATCAAATAACAGCATTTTTTAATAAGTGAAAAATGGTAAAAAAGTGGGTGAAATAGCATTTAAAATACCTCATAGAAGCATAAGAAAGGAAAATTTGAAAACAAATTTGTTTTAGAAGTTAAAAAAATACACTGGTGGCAATGAATTCTGAAAGGGTTAAACAAATTGCGATAAAAGCTTAGAAACCTGGAAAATTTACATCTCTGGTTACATGTCATCTCAATGGCCTCCCCAGTTTTTCTTATTTGTCAACAGAACAGAGAAGGTAAATGTGACAAAGACCTAGTATCCAAAATAATTGCCGCAATAAAAATTTGCTGGGACACAGCAAATATTTGCCGGGGCACAGTCCTCTACTGGTATAGCACAGCAAGCAGCAAAGCTCTGCTAGTTATTGTGGTTTCTCAGCACTGCCTGCAATTCAAGCAGCAGCCCCAACACCAACAGCTGAAGAGCTTCAGTCCCATAATTTATCTGAGTAAGAAAGTCATCATACTCTCCGAAGTGTGATCTCCATCAGGCTCAGTAAACTGAGTACTCTAAGAGAAGGCAAATATAAGCTCAAGTATAAATATTTTATAGAATTTAAACTTCTTTAAGCCGGTCATGGCTTGAAAAGGCTTCAGAACTTGCCTCGTATGTCATAAATCAGCTGCGGCCTTATGGAGCTCAGTAACAAACACATACAACTATATTAAACCATCTACAGATTATTAACCTTAATTGAATTTTTTTTATATGTACGTACAGAAATTATAAAAGCTATATCAGAAATTAACCTGATTATTGATCATAAATATATCCACTGCTTTAGTACCTTCTTAATAACATAAAAATATGCAACTAATTCCTACCAATACAACTATCAGTAACTGAATTTTCACTACTTTCAAAGACGACCTTAACTACTAAGGGGTTTTGGGTAACAGCACTGCATCAACTGGCAAATGGCGTTATTCAGTTGCTTCTGGATCAGATATTCCCACTTTTCACCAGTGTCAATTAGAAACTGTAAATACAAGATGCCAATAATTACTCATTATCTAACAGTACCACTTACTTTATTACTTGAAGAACTGGACTTAAAGGTCTGCTGTCTCTAAGCCAAGATATAAAAGATCGCGTCCTTTCTGAAGAAAGTGCATCTACCTCAGGAAGCTGGGTCTGGTTGAAGGGAATTGAAAAAAGTTGTCATCTTTTATTACCAAAACTATTTTAAAAAATAGATCTCGATAGTCGTAACTTGACCCAAGCCACAATTTCTATTAAGAAATTACCAACCATGGATTACATATACACGTTTTTTCTTCATCTTAAAGTATAAAAATTCAGTAATATCTGTTCTGTAGGAAGCAGTACATCTTTAACTTGAACTGCCTTGTAAGTGCAAAAGATTTTTGAAAGCACGCTCATTTAAAAAGTTGTCTTTTCAAAATGCTTCTTTCGCAGTTTTCTTGCCTTTGTCTTCACCTGTCAATCAAATTCCTACATGTTGCATCACTGAAAAGATGGACAAAATCTGAAGAACTGACATCTGAATGAGCAAGTTGCAACAGAAGGATTATACTGGACTATTTGGTTGGGGAATGAACTGGAAAAAAGAAGAATTAAAAAACCTGAGCCATTCACTTAGCTAAATCTACCAACTCTTAGGCCGATATAACCTTTTAGGGCAACTGATACAACATAAAAGAATTATTACAGATTTAAAAGTAGCTCCATTTCTACCTTTGTAATAAATGAATGGAAGACATGATTTAAAAGCAAAGATAACTTATATATGTTAGGTTTTTCTCTCATTTTCATCACAATAAATGCCATATAACCATTGAAAAAAGTTATCATCCTTCCTTTATCCAAGTTCCTCTTGAAAAGTCCCTCAATACTTACCACCAGCTGATCAGAGGGGACACTCCTAAATCGCTAATACAAGCAAAACACAAAACTGTAAACAAGCCATCCAATTTTATAGTAATCGTAAAGCTCACCACTCTTAACCTGTTCTTGTAATAACCACTTGTCACTTATTTTTCCCCCTGCATACTATGCAAGCTTTGTAAGCAGAAAATATCTTCCTACGTGTTTCTACAATGACTAACACATTTTTGGTACTATCTGAATATAACTAGTTGATTGTAAACTTTATTCTAGAGTGTCTTAAAAGGGTCCATCCTTACCCACCTGTTGCTGACATTTTGGAATCACTACCCACAGGCAGGGGTGGACTTTTTAATTGCTGTTCTCTTTCACGCATAAGACTATAGGTATAGGTTATAACATAAAAAACCCTCCACCAAAATATATATCCAAGGGTCTTCGATGTTCTAATAGCTAAAAGCGTTTCTTTTTAACACTAACTCAAGGCTTGGAAGGTGAGCAAAACTTAAATCTTACCCTTTATTACAGGCCTATCATGTCATAGCATAGACTTGGAATCTTACATCAGGTTCAGAGAACACAAGGCTTCTGAACATCATGATAAATAATATAACTCTAATCTTAACAATTAACACATCTGAATAGATAATTTTTGTATTTATTCTATGAAATTCCATCCTATTACTGTGAACCCACATGTATGTCGGTAAAAACAATAAAAGCAGTAAATAATTTTTTTTGGATTTCATAAATGCCAAAATTTACATGTCAACATTCTTTCCCTGAAAGCATTTGACTACTTCTATCTGTTTCCCATGGAGCTGACAAGAGGTTAGAAGGTACCCAATAAAAACCCTCTAACTCATAGTTACGTAATTAAAAAAATTAAAGTGTAGAAAAACCAGATTAAATATAGATTCCAAAGGTAAGCAGTATACAAGACAGCTCATTAAAACACCTACCATTTTCTGTGGTACTGACACATAGTTTGGGTATCCAAGAACATCTTTTATGAAGTTGTTATCACAATTTTTTCCAATCCAAATGTAAAAAATCTGTAAGATGTCAGAATTGGTTTTAGTAAAGCCCTTACCTACATTTTAGAGAGACAAGTGGTGATGTAATTGGCGTAATACTAGAATAATACCTTTCATGCAAATTAATCACTTGAAAGCTCCAGCTGCAATTCATATATATACACACATCTGCATTTGTACATTTACTTTATTAATAGATTGGTAGCATTTGAAATAAGATCACAAGAGATATAGGTAGAATGCAAATAATGAAAGAATGAGGGTGCAGAACACATCTATACCGGAACAGTTAAAGCACTAACTTCCCATGTTACCTGCTAAAATGAAGAACTTAAAATTTAAAAAGTCACACCCCTGTGTCAGTTACTGCACACTGACTTCCCAATCTAAACAAGTCATAAAAGCATCAATTGTGGAAACACATTAATTATTTCAGACATCTGGAGACAGAAGCTAGTTTGACATTCACACTCAACCCCTGAACTCATACAAGGTTTAAAGCACTTTCTAGACTGCCATTAGAGTAGCATAATACTTTACCCAAGTAAGTGTGTTTTAGTATACGTCTATTAATACCTTAAACTGTATCTACAGATTTTTGTTCACTCCCTGCACTCTCGCAACTCTCACATCATACAAGCCACAAATTATAAAATCACTTATATTTGTGTGTAACTGAGAAGGTCCCTGCATCAGTGAGAAGTGCTTTGTTAGAGAGACTGTAATACATACAATTTAATAATCATTAAGAAGTTTTGGAAAACGGAAATCCGCTGTTTCCAGAAAAAAACCCAACTTGATGTGAACTCTTGGTATAGTCTGATCAGTCTAGCATGAAAAAAGTTAACCTGTGAAGCCTTAACATGCAACCTTAAAGATACTGCTCTCATCAAAATACAAAAGCTTTTCACTGGAACACAGATTACTGCCCGGTTACCTTGAGTGCTTCACTACACTGTTACTGTTGAGAGTTGACTGCTTTTAATAATTCAGCATACACTGGGTTTGGGGTTTTTTTTGTTGTTGTTTGGTGGGGCTTTTTTTTGGTTTTTTGTGTTTTTTTAAAGAAGGAACTCATGAAACTGGTCACTTACTGAACCACAGTCCATAAGAAAAGCTCCTTCTCTTGTCAACTTCTCTGCAGACAGCTTCTGAAGAGGTGGCTGAGGAACAACTCTGTCATTTACATGTATTGTGGTCTGTAACAAAACCCAAAATTCAGGAGACTATAAACAAACCCCATTTTTCATTTTAACCAGGTAAAATAAAACAGGAAAAAACAACCTGTAGCAAAGCGTTGAGGATTCTCATGTAACAAAACGACATGTTAAATTTAAAATGAGTATGCACATCAAACAATTCTAGAACGTTACTTAACCTAAAGACTACTTTATTACCTAAAAAAGAATAATCCATGTTCATTTAAGTTGCATATGTAACATTTCTCATGCTACAGGTGTCAAAATTTCAGAGGAATTCTAGTGTTTACACTTGGATTTTTCTACAAACAACCTCCATGGATTTTTTCATTGCATTTGACTTCACTAGAAATGTTGCAATCAAATTCTACTCCCTACAAGAGTTCACTGTTTTACTGCATCCAAGTAACAAAGTTCCTTATTTAACATCCTGCCTGAAGCGACACATGGGTTTGTCCACATAGCACTATGACTGATGTGATTAAACAATCTGGATGTCAGCAACGACATTATTAGAAATACCCCCCTTTCCTCCCCAGCAGCAAACTAAAAAACAATAAAAAACTCCAAACTCCTAGTATTTTCAGATTAAAGTTGCTCCCCCCTCCAGTACAAAAAATAGGCTGAATATCTATCAAGAACCTGTGAAGCATTCTGCAAATAACGTAGGGAAAAAACAATCTAGAGACTAAGCACATCTTGACATGGTATAAAGATTATTTAAAAAAAACCAAAATCACTACTTTAAAAATTCCGTATTACAATGCAACAGATTAGAAGCTTTTTGGGATTTATACATAATGATGAAAATCGTGCTACCAAATTCCACTTAGGAAAGTTCCAGGCTTTACTCAGTGCTCTCAAGAATCAAGCATTAAGAAAAGAGAAAACCAGCAAAAACATTAAAAAAAAATCTTTTATATATGTATAATGGAATTTTCTAAAGAAACAAGAAATTTAAGAACAGCCTCTGTCACAACTACTTTAAACTAAAGTACTACTAAATAGCAGACTAGCGCTCTGTTACGTGATGTAAAATGTGTCAATTAATTTCAGTAGGTGAAATAAGCCCTACTTTCTGTATTATTCTACTAGAAATAACTGATCTGAAATCCTTTGCCAATAAAATTGGATCTCCCAAAGATACTGCGGGCTCTTTACAGCACTCACACATTGAATACATAAGCTCCACAACAAGCTTAACAAGGTTAGCTGAAGAAGCTGGCTTCTCTAGTACCAAAGGGGAGTAGGGGCAAGTATAAAAAGACTAACTAATAATTCCACTGAAGAACACAGAGTTTAGACTCACATATCTGAGTTTATAAAAGACCTTAAAAGAAACTTTGAGACTATAAATAGCTCACAGGTTGTGCTGAACAATGTCAGCTGTCAGAGAAACTACTCAAGTTACCACACCATCTTATATGACACAAACCAAACTCCTACATGCACTTTTCCAAAGCTAGTGACTAACAAGCTCATGAAAACTTACTTTAAAACACAACTTATTTTTACGATTACAACTAACTGACCTTAAATAAAATCCCATCTTACTTTTTACTATTAAAAACGCGCCAATCTCCTAGGCTACCTCTGTAAAAGGCAAACTAATAAAACCGTGTTTCATACGTGAAGTAATTCCTCAGTTGGATCATGACCATCTACAAGTACAAGTCTGTTTTATCCATATCAGTCTGAGACACCACTGGAGGTTTGCTATTGCAGACAACTTTATCTGGCTTCAGTATACAAAACCTAGAAGCCCCCACCAAATCTACTTCACCCGTTTCCCCCACACTGTTCTAAAACACAAAACCACACTGGAGAGGCTTCCAATGCATACAGTCTTCTCCGCTTTCTTTGTATTACAGAAAAACATAGAATTATTGTAGTCACTGAAACAAAGTGAAGTAAAAACAAAGTTGTTCTCATAACACACTACTGTACTTGCACCTCAAACTTGAAAATAAATGTTCTTTATTTTTTTTTAACTTAAGGAAAACTCTCAACTTTACATTACAGTAACAACTTTAAATTATTGCCACACAACATCAGCTTTAACAGACCATTAAAGTTAGAGAATGTTATAAAACAGGGCTCATAGATTACCTCATCCATCAGCTTGTCTATTCTGTACAAGTTGGGATGGATCATTTTCATCAAATGAACAAGAGGCTGGCTCTTGATCTGGCACATTGCATATACACGATCATCCAAGCGTGTACTCATGCCTGTTCTAAATGCTTTCTGTAAGAGAACAGTGTTGTTACTCAAATAAATCCTGTATTTTATATCACACCTAAACAACTTATTTCACAGTTTTTGAAAGTGTCAAGCAAAGATGGCAAAGCTTTTGTGAAGAAATGCAACTTATTGAGATGCATTAGAATCTCACTCAAATACAACTTGAACATGGTATCTTTTAAAACAATCTATTCTCCCTCCTTATTGGTGAAAGAGAATAAAACACATTTTCCCCCCACTTCGTGTAAATTTATGTGTCATGGGACCAGCATTTCTCATTTTTATTCTTGACAAATGTTACTGGCCTGTGAAACTCACCAATGCAAAGTATCACAGGAAGATAAATATGAGCCTAGTAGAATTCAAAAAAGATACTCCTATGGATAAGATTAACTCCTTTTATATTAGTAAGAATTAAATGTTAAGGAAAAGCTTTGGAAAGGAAATATGCTTTCAAGTTTTGTAGCAGAAACCAGGCTCTCATGAGATAAAATCTTTTTGGTAATCTTCCCTACTGGATTTTTCAGATCTCCTTTAGAAGCATCAGTAAATGATCACTGTTAGAAGAGACACAATGGACTAAACACCATATTCTGACTCAATGGAAAATAGTCCTATAATCAAAGTTCACATTCACTTCTACAACAAAGCCAACTACATCAGTCCTCTTCTCCTTGGCTGCCACAAGCATTTTCGTTTCTCTATATCCCAGGCTTTTTTTATTATTAACAAAGATAATAAAACCCCCAAACCTAAACAACTTATCTTCTCAGTCACTCTTACTTCCGTCTTTTACATGGATCCTTTTGGTAATAAATGATCTGGTTCTTCCCTGTCATTAACTGCATTACTTATGCAAGTACCAAAGGAATCCTAATCAGTATACTAAAAGAGTAAAATAATCACTAAGCCAAAGAATGTTATTATGATTGGATTTCTTACCAAAATTAGATAAAAGGTTTATTCACAATAAGAATACAAAACAACTGTCAGACATGAAAATCTTTAAACTATGAGATTTATTAACAACAAAACTCTGCAGTAAGTTCTCTTTTTAAGTATGTTTGGTAATACAAAGCTATTTTAAAAAAAAAATCAAAAAGTAGTAACTACTTCTACGTGAACTTTAAACTATATCACTTTAGTTTCTCTGACAGATTTCATTGTATCTCCATGGAAACTCATCTTCCTTCTTGGTACTTTAAAGTACAAAGTATATGCATTGAAAAATATTTGACTTGTTTTTTCTTCATAAAATAAAATTGAAGAAGTACTAATCAGCAGCATCCAACAATATGGGCAACACTGATTAGCTGCCAAAATCTGTGAAACGCTAGCAGTTAGAATACATGTATTTTTATTTTCATTGTAAAAGAAAATAAGACAAAATATAAAACATTTGAAATCAAGTAAACCAATAAACTGTTTGGGCACTAGTCATTTAAAACAAGCTAACATAGTAATCTTTCACATAAAAGTCCTGTAAGCTCAAAGATGACAACCCAGTTTTCATAATTTTAGAAAAGTGCAGACGTTGTTTGACCTAGAGCTGAAGAACTCCTCAAATGGAACAATGAATTAAACATCAAACATGAATCCCCTAGATTATACATACCTGCTTGAGAAGGGCCAAAATATACAGTGGAAACAACTTGAGGGAATTTGGTGCTATCAGCATGGACTGCTGCAGATTTGAGGCAGTTGACATGTATGCTGCCAAGGAGTCTACCACAGCATTAACTAAGGCATCTCTTGCATCCGAAAGACTAGATGAAACTGAGCGATCCACAGCTGTTGGGTTAGGAGGACAGAAATTACTAGAGTTGGCCTCATTCACTCCCTTCAATTTTTAAAACATTAGTTGTGCTTTTGTGTGGCATTTTAAGATTCAAAAAAACCCCAACACACACCTATGGTCCTAACTTTTTTTAGGAGTAAATAAGATGATTGCCTATACAGAAACTCACTTTCATGATGCTTCAAAAAAACCAGTGTGGCTGATCTCTGCTCCCTAGTTTCTACTCTTGGAGAATTTAAAAAAAAAAGAAGTTGAAGCTGTGATATACTCAAGACGAAATTGAAATCCCGTTTTAAACTCTTATACAAATAACCTAGCTATTGCTGAAACTCTCTGCTGTCCTACGTCCAAGATAAGATTTGCAGCAACTATTTTTGATTCCCCTCCCAAGAAATTTCTTCCATTAATTCAGTAGCATAATTATGATTAGTGTAAATGAAGTTTCATCTTTCTCTACCGAGAAAGGGCTGCAAATCGTTTGGTTGTAGGAAGCCACCTGCTGGACTAAATGCGCATTTAAGACAAGATACAGACGTACTATTTATTTCTTCTAATTAAGTTGGCTGTTAACATATAATATAGCATATACTAAAATGCTGCACAGAACCACACATGTTCAATGGCAGAGATACGAGAGCTACTTGTGTCCCAGGTGTAGGGGATAAGTAAGAATCCTCAAACCAGCAATGACAGAATAGAAAGCTAATGCATATCTCAGACACACTGTTGTCAGAAATTCCCTTTCAGTCTCCAGCAACTCACTAAACTGAATCACACTATTTAAGTAATCCTAGAATGCTAAAGTTTGAGATAACAACCACAATGAAACAAAAATGAGTTTTGATCCAAGTGTGTTATGATTCTTTGTCCTTTATGAAACTTTAGAGAACAACCTAAGAAGGCTCCTTTTAAAGTCAACTAAGTATTCAGACTACAAAATATTTCAGTTAATAGTTTTTGCATAACTTTGATTCTGTCATCTTTTGTATTCTCAGCATACAGTGTGCTCTGCTCCAACCTTTTTCCTACAGAACCCAGGCTTCATTCACTACTTCATTTAAATGGCTGGCCAAATTAAGAACAGACAAAAAGATAGGTGAATCTTGCTGGTCTGCACTCACCCATGTTTGCCAAGAGGCAGACAACTGCTTGTACATCTGCTCCTGCATATACATCAGTCAGTGCACTTACTACAGGCAAGCAAAGTGTGTGTACTCGAATTCGACGTTCACCTAATAAAAAAAAGTAGAAATCATTATGCGCTATCTCCTGGTAGAGGTATACAAACTCAGTCACTACAGCACATCTCCTCTTATCTAAGATGCGCTTGTTTTGTAAAAACGCACCACTCGGGAATCGCTATAACACTGTCTCTCATTCCTGTCTCTTAACCTGTTCAAATTCGGCAACGCTCTAAAGCATTCAACTTACAAATCAGCCCAAGTTCTTAACACAAACTAGTTTATAACACCCACAATAAGTGGATC
Organism: Chionis minor; assembly: GCA_013398295.1. Taxonomy (NCBI): domain Eukaryota; kingdom Metazoa; phylum Chordata; class Aves; order Charadriiformes; family Chionidae; genus Chionis; species Chionis minor. Next base: position 653,698 of record VZSF01009393.1, on the reverse strand, counting down.
CTACAAATGAAGTACATCGATTTCCATCCCTAAATTTTGTGGCATTTTCTGTAACAGAAAGTAGCTGCTATTCTTTATGCTTACCCAATGTACTAGCAACTCGCTCCAACCCACCACAGGTCTGTGATTTTGGACACAGTGTGCGCCAAAGGTGTTATTGCTTATAACAATGGTATGCCTTTTAAGTAAAGAAATCTTGCTGGATCAACTCTATGTAAGACAGAGATAAATTACATTTTCCCATCAAAATAGAGTTTATAAAAATTTACAGGCTCACTAGCTTTGGTAAGATTCTCCTAGGGTACAGAGAAAAAACAAAAGGCTGTGGAACTAACTATACAAACTTTATGTTAGAAAAAGAAACCAAAAGCCCAGTGGCCAATTCATTTGAATTTATTTACCTTTGCTGGAAGTATACAAAAGAGCTGTTTGAAAACAAACCAAAGATGTGTCAGTCAGACTTTCCTCAATGGACATTTGTACTGCAAATCCAGCATCAGGATTGACATTGGCAAGGGACAATAAATCAGTAGACCGTACAAAAAAGTTCCCATGAAATGTGTGTATTGAAAGACCTAGAAACAGATTAAATAATTCAAAGTGAGGTTAAAACAGCCTGAAAAACTCGTATCAGTAATTAAAACCCACAGCCCTCAAGCTACATTTAAGAAAACAGTAAAAATACTTATTCTATCACGCAGAATGAATTACATGAATCATTAGACATTCCAGCATGATCCTGTAGAGTTCATGTTCAATTCTTAACATGCTGAACTTAATGGTGCCCTTACGCTACATGTCAACTTAGCTGAAGTGAGATGGTGCCATCTTAAATAAAAAAACGAAACAAAAAAAACAAATGACAAAAGCTAATGCAACTTACATAAAGAAGTCAACTATCTTACTCTTAAGTGACAGAAAAATAACCTGAAATCTGTTACTAAAGGCTAAGCACATTCAAAATTATAGTTAACATGCTTACACCAACTTTCCCATATGGATCAGCACTTAAAACATACCTTTTGTACATCTTATGCGCATAACTGCTTCAAATCCAATCTTCCTTGTAAGATATCTTTTAAGGTCTTTTTGCAACTTTTCAGCCTGAGCAGGATTATGGCTACGATGGAAAGATGGATAGTAATAGATGCAGCCAGCAGAATACTTGGACATGCAAGCTGTGAAGGAGGAAAACATATGGTTAAGAGGTAAAACCATAACATGAAGTCAGGACAAACATTGCGTCCAACCTTCTGCAAGTCACATCTATGGTCATCTTTTTCTTGATATGACCCACACCAATAAGACAATGAGAACTGGCACAGACTCAGGCCACTGAAGACAGTGATGAGTCACCCCAATACCCAATTATCTAATTAAACACTTCAATAAGCATGCTACCTTTGGCAGCTAAGACAGGAGTGCATGCAGAACTATTTAATGGTGCAGAGGCAAAATTACGTGTGTGCACAGAGACAAATCTTGGTTTAATACTGAAAGATGAGAACTCTCTTCTAACCCTATGATTAAACTTTCTTAATTCCTTGCCATCTGGCTGTTCCTTGTTCTTTAGAAGTATGAGTACTCTTTAGAAATGAGAGTACCTTCTCATTTAAAACTGCAAAATAAATTGTCTGATACCACCAATCCAATACTCCTGTTCTTTACTGCTGTCAACTTCAAAGTCAATTCCTTTGCAGAATTAGCTGCATTTACAAAAGTGCAGAAAGATTTGCATAACTTAAGAATTCCTGAAGTAGCCTGTGCTTCTGAAGACAGACAACAGCGTGGAAAGAGTAAATGCATACAGTAGGTACTCCTTACCAAGAGAAGCTAGATCCGAATATTGTGAACTTAAGAGAAATAAATCCACAGCAGTCTGCTGGCCCGAGCAGTCCAGTGCTAACTTCTTATAAAAATCCGTTGCTGGACCAAGATGCTGGACCACCTTTGGTGAAAAGATGATACAGGACAGAGTTAAGGCAACAATCCCGCCCTCTTAAGACTTCATGGAACAAAAGACATACTACTCAGTAGCAAAGTATCTGAAAAGGAAGTCACCTTTAAGCAATAATTTATAGGCATTTCCACCTGCAGAAATTATTCTCCTCATGCTTCATATTCCTTTAGTTTGCATTCACAAGCAGTTACAATCCTAATTTCAAGGAAGTTTACGTTCTCATACAAATAAAAACACATGTAAGTATGTAACACTTACTGGATGCTGTAAACTACAAGGCCATAAAAATAACAATAAATTGTGTTTTACATCTACACTTTAATATAGCCACTCTGGTTCAAAACCAAGGTTGATATTAACTGTGTCAGATATACTTGCAGCTTCTTTTGCTTGCCAAGAAAAGCTATAGACCAAAGGCCCAAAAGACAGCTCAAACTCTTCGAAACAATACCACACATAGATGTATAAACTAGTCATCTTAAATGCACATAGACATTGAATAATTAACATTTAGTGAATTGCTATAAACAAAAAAGAAGAGTTGATCTGCAGAACTATGCAAGTCAGAAAGACACAGCCAGTCCCCAGCCTCATAAGATGAATACCAAAGGAAGTTTCTGTACCTTTGTGCTTGACCTTTGATTGGGATCTTCTCTGGAATGCAAGAGCCCTGCTCCCAAAGATGGTAACTGAGTTTGAAACACAGATATCCGACCACCCGTTGGAGACATCAGTTTAAACGCAGCCTGAAGAGCAGGGCCCAACGCACTGTGTGTTTCTCTTGTATTGGTGAACATATTTGGTAATGCATTCAACAGATCTTTTATCAGCTGCAGAACAGATTGAAAGGTGTTTATGAGATTTTGCAAGCTTAAGATTTTCTGCTATTTCTAAAAAGCTGTATTGCCATCACTGAAGTGGAACAATCAGTACCAACTATTTCAGCTGAGTTTCAACGCACTAAGGAAAACAAAGTCATAATTTTAAGAACTATGATGTATCAAACAACCAACATGTAACACTTCTATAATTAAAAAGTAGCACTGGAATTCCATATTATGAAGATAGGCTTGAATTCAAAGTTTAAAAGGAACCCCTATTTTGAATATTTAACTCTTTAAATTTAATTATATATTTTGAGCAATTATACCTCTTTGCTTTCATGGAGATTTACAAGTAAACTATCTGGTGTAGGTAGGAAAATATCTGTAAGGAGAACGGAAAAAAAGCAATTTATTAAAGAAAAAAGTAACATTAAATAGAACAAAACATTTCACTGCCCACTGCTGTATGTACCATGAAATACAGTCTACTTTTCTGATACATATATTAGAGAGAATAATACAGCCTAGACAAAGCTTCCTCTATTCAAATAAAAATTAACATTTGAATTTCACTTTTTAAACACCACCTGCTCTGTAGTTAGTGTAAGATTACTTTTAAAAAATATATTCCCTATACATTCAATAAAATTGACCTAATACCAGAATATTTGAGATTCTAATCTGTCTTCTGGGAAAAAAAGTAGCTTCTCAAAAATTTAGTTTCCATTTGCTTGTTACTTACCATCAATATCTGAGACAATCAGCATCTGAGGCTGCGATAAACCTTCTTGCAAGTTGTAAAACTGAACAGTGCTGTCAAACGTTATGAACCCTATTCTTGTTCTCGAGTCTCCAGGCAGCCTGAAGTATTAAAAAATAAACTATTAAGCCCTAACATTCTCTCTCAAGACACATACATACACACAGCTCCTGCTGATGTTAGCAGAAACTCAGCTTGTATATAGGGGCGAAGGAACAACAAAAGAAAGGAGATCTGAAACATGAATACAAGTATTATTTCTTTAGTAGTTTTCTGAAAAGCTGGGATAATGATACAGTTTACAAGACTAAGTGTTACAGATAAGCACTAATATATTGATGTTTTGTTCCAAGGCAGAACTTAGCAGGTTCATTTAAACATTAGGCTGACAAATGGAAGAAAGTAGCCTTCTCAGTTCTTCAGTAGAAAATAGTGCATTCTGCTCTTTCATAATTCAAAAAACCCCATTCTCTACCAACAGAGTACTTACAGCTCTAAACCAAAATCTAACGTCTTATTACTTATTAACATACTTCTTTCTCCTGTGGACCATATTGCTATGTAAAAATACGAAAAGAAAAACTAAACGGGATTTCTCAAATAAAACATAAAACATCAAGTGCTGAAAACCATGACGGTGAACAAACTAACAGAGGCAAATACTGTTTTTACCATCTGGATACGTAAACTAACAGGATGCACTGATTTTCCTATAGACTTTGCATGGGATTTACCATGTTTCTGAGAATCTGTTGACAAAATTCCTGTAAAGATCTGAACAAAGAAAGACTAAGCCAATAAATATAACTGAAGAATCTTATTGTACATGTTGATGTCTCTATCAGCAATTAAAATCAAGTTTCCTAAGAAAAACTTGTCAAAAACAATTTTCAGGGTGAGGTCTCCACAAGATGCAAAATAGTTTTCAAAAAGACATGAACATAGTGAAGTTTATTAACCCTTACTCAAAAAGCCCCACCAACAGTCCCATAGATGCTGTTCCAATGTAAAAATGAGAACAGACAGAAAGCAGCACAGGTAAATCTAAGGAACTATGATCTAAAAAAACCGAAATTGACAACAAAATGCACCTATGCAGTCTCCCACTAGTGGTTACAACATTGCAGTATGCAGCACCTCAGCCGTTTCAGTTCAAGAACCAGACAATTTAATCTCTGTTGTTTAGTTATTCTTGTTGGTCTCAGCAGGGGGAGAAGAGCACACTTCATAGATGCTTGTACAATCAACATGTTGTTAGAAGTTACAGCTAAATATTCTTTCCAGATAAACAAGTAAATTATTTGCAGATCCATCTTTAATCATATGTAGGGAATATAGTAATTTGCACGATGAGAGGTTCAACAACTGTTTTTTGGTAGGGTTGGTTTTTTTGCTTGGTTGTTGTTTTTGGGGTTTGTTTGTTTTGTTTTTTAGACATCTAAGTTGCATTTCAGAATCTCAGGAAGCAAAACTTCTGTCCATTAGGGACAGAATGTTTAAACACTTTATGCAAGTTTTCTGCAAAACTGTAGGTTAGTATTATTCATAATAAAACATTAGCTGATTTGAAAAGGTTATTTATAGTCTTACTTGTCTAGGTTTTCCAGCAATGACTGGCAGACTATTGTCAAATATCCAGCCTCCACGGCATTATGAGACACATCTAAAACAAATAAATATACCGCAGGCTGAGGAGGACGAAGCTACAAAGTAAAAAAATAAAAATAAAAAATGTTCAAAAATCATATTTAAAGAAATGTTAAAAATGATTAGTCATTAGAAAAGGACATGGGAAAGGGGATACACAGAAAAATGCAAGGTAAACATTATGCAATAAAACTGATTTATTAAGAGTCATGCAGATAGACTTAACCACGATTCCCAGTGGTTTGTAATTCCCGTTTATAATAAGCATACAATGTTATGCTTCAGAACAGAAATTGGATATTTTAGTCTCTCCTTCCAACAGTCAACTCAGACATGACTCTGATGCTAGATATGGAATCCACTCTTCAAAACACCGGAGTTCTTTCAGTATGTGGACAACGCGATCCATTAAACAGGGTTAAAGTGTTCTAGCTACATCCTTTTCCCAAGCATATAACAAGCTGTATTTATTCACTGTCAAACGTCTTGGCCACAGTGATTTGATTCAAAGACGAGAGAACGATTTATTTTAGCTCTTGTTAATACTGCCATTACGAACAGGGCCCTTTACCAGGCCTTGTTTATCTGTCTTGGAGACAAGACTACTATCACAGCAGCTGTAGGTTGACTCCTAGTTAGAATAGTTTCCTTCATAATTACTAATTAAAAAATTGAACCCAAATTAATTCCCTTGTTATTCCATTACTGGTCTTGGAAAACCTCTTCAAAATGAGGACGAAACCCAGAAACAACATTGCAACAGACCCAAACCAGACTATGCCACATTAAACTGTACTGGAGGACTACACCCATTGCGATTGCCTTTAACTGACAAGCCTCTGTATACCTACATTTGCCAAAACTCAAAGTAAGTATGAATTTTAACTACTCTTTGGTGTTAAGAGGACCTTCACAGGAAATTATTACAAATCATTGGGGCAATATGCAACATTAATTTCAAGCACATATATAGTAACATGCAATTGCTGTTGAAAACTTTTTTTTTTACCATATAGTCTGAGGAAGCAATGAATTCCACCGTAGAATTTTGGACCTCTGGCCGTTTGTGAGGCTCTCCATAAGACCGTGTCAGAGGATTATACATAAATTCTTCAGGAACTATATTAAAAAAAAAAAAATTCCCACAAAAAAAATCATACATTTGTCAGCAAATAAAAACCATTATGGCAGCTGCAAGCAAACTAACGCAGACATATTTTAATTATCCCCAACAACAGAAAAAAATTAACATTAAGGATACACAAAATGAAGGAACATTTCAAGTATCCCAAGGAACATCAAAGTCAAGTAACAGGAAACAAAAGGTTTATTTTAAACAGCAATATATCCCCAGCTTTAAAACTCCAATGCAAATGTAATGTCTCCTTAAATTGGACAGACGTGGGTTTGACCGACAGACCACTCGGTGGATAAGGAATTGCCTGGATGGCTGCACTCAGAGCTGCTGTCAACAGCTCAATGTCTAAGCAGAGACCAGTGACAAGCAGTGTTCCTCAGGGGTCGGTACTGGGACTGGTACTGTTTGGTATCTTTGCTGGCAACATGGATGTTGGGATTGAGTGCACCCTCAGCGAGTTTGCCGATGACACCAAGCTGTGTGGAGCAGTCAGCATGCTGGAGGGAAGGGGTGCCATCCAGAAGGACCTGGACATGCTTCAGAGACGGGCCTGTGCCAGCCTCATGAAGTTCAACAAGGCCAAGTGCAAGGTCCTGCACCTGGGTCGGGGCAATCCCAGGCACAAATACAGGCTAGGCAGAGAATGGATGGAGAGCTGCCCTGAGGAGAGGGACTTGGGCGTGTTGGTAGATGAGAAGCTCAACATGAGCCAGCAATGTGCACTCACAGCCCAGAAAGCCAATAGCATCCTGGGCCGCATCAAAAGCAGCGTGGCCAGCAGGTCGAGGGAGGTGATTCTCCCCTTCTATTCTGCTCTGGTGAGACCCCGCCTGGAATACTGATCCAGCTCTGGAGCCCCCAATGTAAGAAGGACATGGACCTGCTGGAGCGAGTCCAGAGGAGGCCCATGAAGATGATCAGAGGGCTGGAACACCTCTGCTGTGAGGACAGGCTGAGAGAGCTGGGGTTGTTCAGCCTGGAGAAGAGAAGGCTCCAGGGAGACATTCCAGCCTTCCAGTACTTAAAGGGGACCTACAGGAAAGAATGGGAGGGACTCTTTATCAGGGAGTTGAGTGACAGGACAAGGGGTAATGGATTCAAACTGGAAGAGGGGAGATTTAGATTAGATACTAAGAAGAAATTTTTCACTGTGAGGGTGGTGAGACACTGGAATGGGTTTCCCAGGGAAGCTGGGGAGGCCCCATCCCTGGAAGTATTCCAGGCCAGGTTGGATGGGGCTTTGAGCAACCAGGTCTAGCGGGAGGTGTCTCTGTGCATGGCAGGGGGTTTGGAACCAGATGATCTTTAAGGTCCTTTCCAACTCTAACCATTCTGTAATTCTAAATAGAGCATTTGACAACAAGCTTCAACCTGAACTGTTCCTCATAACCTCTGGCCTGGACTGCAGACAGTATTAGCTGTCATCATGTTGCCATTTGCATATTGCAAGAGCAGTCAATGGAATAAGTTAATTTCATTATACAACTAATCAGAATAATAAGATTACATTTTCTTTGTCTCCCAGAAAATTCCAAAACAACCTTTTGCTTCAGAAAATGCACAGCACATATAACTTACGATCCAGAGATTTTAACAAAGTATCTTAAGAACACTGTTGTTTGAATCTACATTTTAATCTAAAGTACCCCATGGACAGATATGATGCAAATACTTCAAAGAGATTCTATAAATGCAACCATCTCTTGCTACAAAAACTTACCATCGTTAACTCTATAGCACAGATTGCATTTCCACCTCCTTTGATCAATGAAAGAAACAAAAGGGTTGATATATGTCCTGCAGGATCTGCATCTCACTATTGTGCTTGATGTTATTACTGGCAATTGCTAAAAAGAAACAATGGAAAGCTGTAATAAAGGTATGCAATACATTTTATAGAAAACATTACCGTGCGGTATGGTGCATAAAAGCTTCATAAGACTAGATAATCTACCATCTTTCATCTTTTTAGCTCATTTTCATACAGAGTAATTATGATGTCTATTAAAAATATCCTCCCCTTTAAAATCAGAAGAAATAACATATAATTATTGTCTGAATCCAATCTCACAAATCAAAGATGTAATAAGATTTTTAATGAGGTTACTTTAAATTACAGTTACAATAACACAGCTACTATGGCAAGAGGAATTATGAAAGACAGGACGACTTTGGGTGACTAAATATCACAGACAGCAAACCGTATGCAAAGGACACACATCACATGAAGAGAAGTCATACCAGACAGTTAATCATCTTTTTATATAAATACAAGTAAGTTCGATTGAGAGGAGTTGCTTAACAGTTACGAACACAGCTTCAGTCTTACATTATGCTTAACTTCAGCTGACAGCATTTATGATGCCACTAATACATTCAACATCAGCACCTTTCTTCATGAGGATAAACACCTTTTCAAGAGGCACCTGACAGTTCTGAACCCAACACAGAGTAGTAATTCAGAGCTTCAGAGAACCACAGGCAAGCAAAGATTTCCAACGATAAAAGTTTTGAAGGACTTGTCCAAAGATTGTTCCCTTTTCAATTTCAATGAAGTCGCAATTTTGGGGCTTTTCCCCCCACTCCCCCTCTCTAAGTCCCAAACAATTTTTTGCTACTTTTCATTAAATTTAGGACTTACAGTTCATTATATTTTATTGTTTGAATGAAATAGGACAAATGCATATACTAAATAGACACACTAAAAAAAAAAAAAAAAGAAAAAAAAGGTATGCTACTTTACCGTTAGGTCTCTGAAGGGATGTAGCAACAAACCCAAAGGCAGTTTAGCTTTGTTTAACAAAGCCTGTGTCTGTGGAATATTTGTCAACGTACATCGAAATGAGCTGAAAGGAAATAAAAACATTATGTTGAAAATGAAATTTTGAAAGATGTTAAAAACATTGTGCTAACATCTGATTTTAAAGAATTTTGAAATTTAAGAAATCCCATTTTACAAAGCTGATTTAATAAACAAAATTAATGCAAAGAGATTTAAAGAGCCTCCTAAAAAACCAAACAAAAATACACCCTTGCTTGCAATTTAGTAGTTCAGCAATGCAAGTATACCAAAACAAACTTGCAATAAAGAGACAAAACTGCTTTAGGCTCAATGTAAGATGATGTATTTTTTTATCCATTACAAAGATTTTTTGGGTGTATTTTTTTATTCATTACAAAGATTTTTTTCCTTCCTAAAGAAGGAACACAGTATTTACTAGTTCTCAGAAAGTAATATTTATGTAAGAAAACAGTAGAAAAGGATCTCAAATACTGACAATCACAATCTTTTCTTTTGTGTCTGTACAGTCGAGGACAGACTTAAGGCTAAACCAAAGGTACTAACAAACCCCAATGCACCAACAGTACCGTCCAAAGCGTTCAACACCTAAGAATGATCTCAAGACCCCCAGTTTTCCAATTTCTGTTTTCCAGTGGGACCATGCATTGTCACTAGGGCAGTAAGATGAGTTACTCTGGCTCAATTAATTCTAATTCCAAGAGAAATTTTATGAAGATCTTTGGAGGAGAGCAATTTCCATTGTACCTAGCTGCACTTGATTTGAGATAGTAGATAATACTACTGAATGTTAATTAGAGGTGAAAGGATACATCATGATTGCAGGATTACCACAGTAAAATATACTCACAGGTTATTCAGTGTATTTAGGCATGATCATCATAATTTTCTGGAAAAAATCCTATGCAATATTACAAAAATATTCTATGAAATGTACTGCATAATATTAAGGTGTTTATTAATAGATTTTTAGATAGACAAAACAAGGCAAAAATTAAGCAGGTTTCTTAATGTTTTAATAGGTGAGCTACACTCACACTGCATATAAGATACTCTGATGGCAGGCCAGTTTCAACATTCGTGTAAGGATGCAGAAGGTAAACTTATTTTCAAGTGAAAGGGGTTAGACAGCTCATCACCAAGATTTACAGGCAGGAGTCAGTTTAGACATTTTTTGACACTTTAAATAATCATTAGTCACTGAAAAATGTAAGACGCTGTTCTACACACAGTACACTTACTCTGGACTGCAGTTTAATTTCCTAAGATCTGAATTCAAGTTAGGCACAGGTGCTGGAACTGAAGATACAGGCAAAATATTTCTATCTTGTGTAAGGTTTACTGGTCTCAAGCTTTCCGGCTGCTGAGAATGCTGCAGACTTAACCCTCCTAAGGAAGAGGACAGCTGGTTCACACCTGGATATTGCTGAAAAAAGTAAGAGCATTGCAAATGGGTAAACACACAATCACATTTAAATAACATCCTTAAATCTTGTTGTAATCCCAATTCTTCCAGACATGTATTAAAAAAAGATACAGCAGTAGTTAATAACAAACTCAAAGAAACAGGAAAAGTTGCATGGTAGAAATCTAAAAATGCTAAGACAAATGTGATATACCTTCCAAATGTGTATCATTGGACAAAATTCAAATTCATGATACAAATCAAAATTGGAAGTCACACAAAATCCTTCAAGCTTTCCAGGCATAACAAGTTACTAGAAAGGCTGACAATTTTTTTCCTCCCTTCAAAGATGTTACAGTGTAACTTTTCCAAGTTACAGAAACTGTTTTTATACAGTTATTTTTAAATTAAAACAAGACACCATAGAAAAGGAGAAAAGGTTAGGTTGGAAGGCACCTTTGAGGTCTGGTAGTCCAAGCCCCTGCTCAAGCAAGGCTAACTTCAAAGACAGATCAGGCTGCTCATAGCTTTGTCCAGCTGAGTTTTGAAAATATCCAAGGATTGAAGATTTCACAGAACAATCTGTTCTAGTGCTTCCCCACTCCCATTCTGAAGAATTTTCTCCTTATATGTTCAACCAGAATTTCACTTGCTGCAGCTGATGTTGGGTTTTGTTCTTTTACTCTGCACTGCTGGAGAGCCCAACTCTATCTCACATTATACTGAAGATGAAGCCAAGTCTTTCAACTCAAAAAATAATAATAAAAAAATAATTGAACATTTCCTCCAGGTCACAGTTTACATTACTTCCATAACAGTGAAAGCATTCCTGGATATTATATGCTAACTTATGGTACTACGCTCAGACCAGTAAGGAATTTTGATCACCTTCAACAGCAGCTTCAACACATTTGTCAGCTGGGCCTTATTTCACAGAGTGGGGTTTGTAAAGCAGTTATGTTTCATTCTCTAAGCCCCTTCAAACATACACTTCCCTGCACTACTTCAGCATTTGTATTTTGCCTCAGCACCTGCCTCTTCTTCAGATTTCACTGCTCCAGGGTGACTCACACACACAACAGGAGCCAGGTGATTGCACACACCTTCTCGGGTGTTTGGTGCTCTCCTTCCCAGGGAAACAGATCAGACATAGGCAGCCTACTCCACCACACACCCAGGACAGGCTCTACAGAGCTCTTTCATCTGCTCTCTCTCCCATGCCTCGCTCCTAGGGTGACGTAACGCTTGAGATCGCAGCCCACAGTAGTGCTCTGATCAAACGTGTATTTGCTGATCAAGTACTTCATTATGCTTCTTTGTGGCTTCCTATCAATAAAGCACAGCTCTTGGAAACACCAAACCTTAAAACTGTGGATGCTGTTGGTGAAGCAAACTTTTAAAGCCTATTTGGAGATACACTTAAATTTTTAATTCAAAAGCTTTTGAATATGAAGTTAAGACCTAGTAAGAAGGTAACTTATGGCATCAATATTATACTTCATAAAGCTACTTCATGAAGTATCTTTTAAATTAAAAATACAAACCTGTGGATAGTGTTGAAACCCAGGATGGTGTCCTGGATTACTGGGCTGCACAGGAGCAGGTGGTGCTGCATTTTGGTAGCCAGGCTGCAGTGTTGGATATCCATAACCAAAGGGCTTCGAAGCTTTTGATGTTTGGGGGACTGATGGAGCAGGAACTGGGCTGCTGGTCACAGAACGTGTCTCTGGAAGGACAAAAGAAATCCCACAGGCATTGACTATACTTACTATTTCTTTCTTCATTTAAATGTAAACTCCTACATTCTTAACAAACAACACTTCCATGTATAAGTTTTTGCATTGTCCATCAAGTTGTTTATCTGCACTGACCAAATAAATTAGCAAGGAATATTACTGCAATTATGCTGATAAAGGGGGTACACATGGGAAGATGACCATGGACTAATTCTATATTACAAAAAAAAACCCCACCAAACCAAAACAACTTAAAAAAAGTATTTCAGCAGAATAAAAAAAGAAATAAAACCTCCTTAGAACGACATTTTATTCTAAGATTTACGTTACATATAAACTGCAAAACAGACCATTCATGCTTAGTCTCTCCCCTTTCACTTATGAATACTGTTAAAACATAAAGCTAAGGCGACAGGACTATTCTCTAAATGTAGACACAGAGCTTTTCTTGAAGTAATGCAAGTCCCTCCCGTATATCGCTGCAGCACAGTGTAGTCCTGCTGTTTTTAAAAGCCAAACTGAAAGTAACACATAGACCTAAATTCATAGGAAACATAACAGTTGTAAAGAGATTAAACTACTCTTTAGAAGTGTTTACAAATAAGTCTCAGAAGAATTTAAGCTCGGTAAAATCCATCTGGAACAGTGGCAGGCAAAGAAACAACCATGCAGAAACCAACCACCAAGAAACGATGTTTAGCATGAGCACTCCAAGAGAAAATAAAAAAGATAATAATTTAAAAAAAAAAAAAAAATCAGCAGATCAAAGGAATTTAAAACTTGATCCTGCTACTCTTTAAGGAAAACAGAAGGAGCAAGTTATTTCTAGAACATGCCTTCAGCAGAACCAAAATGGTTAGTTATTAGCTGAGAAATTAGAATGTGTAATCCTGCAGCCGTGCCTCTGCTACCCTTACTGCATGAGCTAGACCCTATGTGAATAGCAATACTCGCTGTTTACTTGATAAAGATTTCACTTTACCAGGAACTCGCCAATCTAAAACTACTATGACACTCTCAGAGGCCAGAGGAATGCAAAAGAGGCAGGGGTGTGTGTGTGTGTAAATTAATGCAATTATCATTTAAAGTACTGGCGAACATACCTACATTGAACAGCATCTTTTCCACCTGCTCTCAATACAACAGCTCTACAGCTTTCAAGATTGAGGTAGTCTGCTAGTAAGCTAATTTAGAACAAACCTGACACTCCTGACATTTTTAGAGATAAAAATAAGCAAAATAGCAGCCATTTTCTTTACACGAAGAAAATCAGAATAAGCTGATCCAAGCACCTCTCTGCAAGCTGGTATCGTTGGCCTCTCAAAACTTCAGTGACATGTCAACTATTATCAGCTACTAATGCCAACACAATCAGGCACTCAGTGTAAGCTAGAGAAAGATGCCTGCTTTCACACAGAGCATATTTTCAGCACTACTCTGAGTATTACAAGGGAAAATATGACTTGTGATACAGGGAAGTTTTATTAAATGGCTACTCTGACTTCAGTGTTAAAGCTGTGAAAAGTGATTAAAAAAGCAAGGTATGTTCTCCCTGATGATTGTCCCCACTCCTTTCATAAGCACTTCCTTTCAGCTACTTGTTAATTAACAATAAACAACATCAGAAATAGAAAAAAAATCATGAACAGTAAACATTTAGGTCTTTAAGAAATCAATTTAGAATAAACATGCAATAAACCATTTACCTGGATAGCCACCTCCTTCCAGGGCATCGTAATTATTCAGAACAGGAGAGGCACTGCTTGTAGTAGAGGAACTATCAATTGCTGGGGGAGGAAAATAATTTAAAGTCAGGTGCTTCAGAAACGGCAAATTTTTGAGAAATAAGAGACTGAGAATTTTTCCTAAAAACTTTGGTAAGAAACTGTCAGAAAAGATCCTGGGAAAAAACCCACCATTTCAGCCCTAAGACTTGAAAGCTATTACCACTGCAAAGAGGAGGGAGAGGAAGACAAACAATCAACACATGCCCAACAAATAGCAAGAGAACAAAGGAAAAAAGACAAAACCAAAAAAAAAAAGTGTTTTCTTGAAATAAAAAATACTTTTCTATTAAAATAATAGATCTTTCTAGACTACATCAACTGAAACTATGTAGAACATTTTTAAAACAGTCTTTATCATGACTTCCTTCACAACAGCAAACAGAACATTCCATTGTCTTCAGAGCCATTATGCACCATCCTCTCCTTCAAGCAAAACTGACAAGTATTAAAATTTTTTCTTCCTTCCTGTGCTGTTATAATTCAGTGGTGGTTTTGTTTTCAATGTAAAGCTATTTTTTTCCATTGAACATTGACAAGAGGTCTCAGTTTCAGTCAGAATAAACAGTTACTTTTGGTACAGCCAAAAGTAACTATGTAAAAGTAAGTACCAAAAGTTAAGTACCCAAAGTAAAAACAGCACAGAGGCACATACATACTTATGAGGACTGAAGAGACTCCTAATGCTTAAATATTTAATATCTTACTGTAAAACACTGCAAACAAAATTAGGTTTCAAAACGTTTCTTCCAGTGCCATTTTACATACATTCCCAAAGAAAAAGGGCCAAAGAGAGTAAATGTATCTGCTCCTTAAAACACCTTAAGCCATGAAATGCAACAGCAAAGAGTAAGTGTATTGAGGAATTAAAAACCCCCACAATTATATATATATAGCTTTTTGTGGCAGAACAGCCTTAAAAGAGCTTCACTGATACTGTTCTACTCAGAAGGATCAATGTGACCACACATCCCATTGTGAAGCTGAAAGTATATCAAGGGAGAACTTCAATGATGGAACATTTGAGATTTGATCCCCCTCCAATTGAGATTTCCAAGTAAAGAGACTCCTGCATATGGAAACATAACAGCACTGACATTTGGGACACATTAATACCACAGCAACATGACTGTATAGCTTATTTCTGAGCATTTTGCATTTAAAGCATTCAGGTAAGAAACTTCAAAATTATCCCAAAAAACCAACACTAACAATAGATTTTATTTTAAATAATACATTAACGTTGTGAAACTCGCACAGTCTAAGCTTTCAGACCGTTTTTCACAGTAAATTTCCCCCTCCCCTCCCTGAAATTTATAAAAGAATGTAACTGCAAGATTTCTTTTCCTACCAAATTTCATCTTTCTCTTCTATTCTGAAGGAAACAGGATTCATTATTTTGTTCCCTGTGCAAGAACACAACCTTTGGGAAGTCCTACTACAGAAAAGCCAAAATGTACTTTTATCGGGTCAACAAGATCAAGATTTAAGAATTTCAAGAAGTTTTTCTTGTCTGACCAGAAGTTAGTTCAGCATTTAATTAAAAAAAAAAAAAAACAAAAAAACCAAGAGGATATAAGCAAAATTATGAACATATAATACACTAGTTCAAGTTTCCTGATTTTACCACTATGTCACCCTTCACAAATTTTTTCCCATGGTAAATCGTATTCATAAAATTATATCCATCTATAATATAATTCCATACAAAATGAGTTTGTTCTTTTTCACTAGGAAGATATTAATGATACAGTGAGTTGCAAAGAAGAAATACTATGTACATCCCAAGCTCTGTAGGAAAAGAGAAACCAATTTGACAAATATATGAAAGAATATATTTTAAAAGCATGCTGTAAATAAAAACAATGCAACTTAGTCATACTTTACCATTAAAAAAACCCCTACAGATCATTTCTGACATACAGTAAAGTTCTAGTCAGAAAGTATAATCTAAAGATATTTTGAAACACAAACAAGGTCTGCATAACTTCAAATAAGAAACTGAATCCTATTATTGAGCATCCCATACACTTACTGAATGAAGGCCTTTCATTTAAGGTCTTTGCTTCACTTCTAAAGAACGTTCAAATTTTGTAAAGGGTTCTTGACAACTGTCAGAGTCCCATATTTAAAGAATTATGATGCGCCCCGTTCTACTCCCCACTGGAAAACAAATAGTTGAATCAAAAGCAGCAAGTTGTACAGTTTCCTGCACCAAAAAGTTGTATATTCAAAGCAGCTTCAAACTCTGAGCTGGTCATGTGTGTCATGAAAATCTCACAGATTCACCACCAATAAAAAACCACAAGAACTTCCACAAAATTAAACAACAGTCTCCTATGCTCGAATTAAGCTACAACAGCTGTCAAAGTTTACTTTAGCATAATAAGCACTAGACCAGAGAACATATTAGGAAGACAGAAAAAAAAAGTGTTTTATAAAGGAAAAAAAAAAATTGAGAACACTGCTTAGACAGGAGTAATACTTGTAACATGCTTTTACAGTCAAGTAATTATTTTACCAATATAACTTTTGCTTTCTGAATTTTCAAGAAGTCTTTGGCAACATAGTTAAAAATCTAGCTGGTAAGAGTGACAAAAAAATTGAGAAGCTACACAAACATGAGCAACCAGATGCCCAACATCTATTTTTCATAAAACCACTGGCACAGCCTGAGACAGAAACCTGTCTACAGAATCCATTTAGGATTTACATTAGCTCCCGGTGACAGGGCATAAAACAGGATGCTTATTAACCAGGTAGCCCACATATTGAACCTGGGTGCCATTTCACTCTTTTGCATAGGATAAATTTAAATACAATGACAGCTCAAAGGCTACAGGCTTTAGCAAAGTACAGAACTCGGGAGAGAAAGAAGTATGAAAACTTTGGTAGGTTTAGGTAACAAAGTAAGGAGACAAATATTACAGTCGCTAAAAAAAATAATAAAAATCTGGCACATAATTATTTGCAGAAAATTCAGTAGGTAGCCCCACAATAAAAACCAAAATGCTCTACTGGCTCTTTTAGCCTACCCTTTAGAAAGCAGAGTTCAAACAGCAACTGCATTGCAACAGCCAAAACAAACTTCGTAATTGTTTTCTAGTTGGTAAAGTCCATATAGACTCATATCATTAAAAAACCCTGGTATCTAAAATTAGGAAGTATCCTTAGGTTTAAAAAGAAGAGTTAGTCAAGAGTTACCATGCATAATTTAATACTAATACTCCCTGTTGAAAGATCAAATGTGTTATTACACAAAGGGTAGGAAACTGAACCAATGATCTGAAACAGCAAAAATTACAGAGGGTATGCAAAGCATCCTAATACTTGTGGTCCACTAGGGGTAGGTGTAATAATATCACTTATATTGATATTATTGCACCCTCCAAATACTGTCCTCTGGCTGGAACAATGACAAGTGTCTTTGGTTGAAAATGCCTTAATCCTTGGAAAAATAACAGCAACTATTTTCTTCTAGTGTTCTACTAAAGAGTTCACCATAAAAGCTGAATTCAAAATGATAACATGAACCCATCACACTTAATTATGACCTGGAGTCATCATTGTTTTGCTCTGTTCTTCATGATATCATTAAGAGCACACTAAGCTATTTTCACAGTATTCTGGTTTAACAATTTAATTATTTTAATAAAACTCAGAATTATATGGCACTGATTTTTTTCCTGCATAGTTACAATCTGAATTACAAGCTTAAAGGAAAAGTTACAAAAAGTTTGCGATCCCAAATTAATACTCAAAGCCAGCACACACAAATGGGAGTAGTATATCAGCACGAGGTATGTGCTAATACTTTTATCTACCAACAACGGTAGAAGTCTATGTCTGATCTCCAAAAGCTTTCTATGCTGTTACCACTCACGTACAGATTGCAAAGACTTTTCTTTAAGTTAGAAGAAACATAGTTATCATCCAAGAAACTATGGTGATGAGAAACATCAAATTCACAAAACCAGGCCATTCTGACAAAATACAGGCAGAATCCTTGCAACCAAGAACATAACATTTCAATCAGTCACAACAAACTGCTTCTTAAAAAGAAGTAAACAAACTACAACACAAGCAGGTTAAAACTGAACCTATGTGCCTGACCATAGAGACATACCTTAGAAGGAAACAAAAAAAGGCAACACAGATTAATTTACTGTCTTAAAAAGCACACGTCACCTTTCAGTATTTACTTTACTACCTTAAATGTCAGGGTTCCCTATACATAAAATGAGAAACAAGGTAAACATTGCTTAATGTAACAATACAAATGGCATCTAGTTGCATGATTATCAGTCTAAGTTCTAAAGCTAGTTATCTTCAGTTAAGAGTTCAAAACCTACTGCAACTCAAAGTATTAAAAATACAGGAATCTTGCAAGTTGTGAATGTTACTTTGTTAGAGACATAAAACATCTGATATTAATATGACAAAAAAACCCCACCCTGTTTGCTGACCACTACTGAACTCCTTTTTGTTTACTAACCTAGAAACAGCTGGGAAATTTCTAGTTAACTTGATACACGATGAGTCAGAGGGATATTTTGTCTTAAAGGAGAAAAAAAAAGTTTCAGGGGATGGAAATACGGAACAAAACTTGAGTAGGAAGAGAGAACAAGATACTGGTGTAAAGCTAAAGCCAACCTGCTTCCTCATCCTCCTCATCCTCTTCCTCATCATCTGAACTTGATGACAAGGGAGCTGGTGCAGAGCTAGCTTGATTATTAACATATCCACCATACTGCATGCCTGTGAAGTGGAAAGCACAAACATAAGAGTCAGACAGACAGGAAAGATGAGAAACGGAAGTCACAAATTATTGCATTAAATGCGAGAGAAATTAGCCATTCCAGAGAAAATCCCAACATGCAAAAAGTTAAGTCTACAACCCTACCTATAGAACTAGAGTTCATATAAGAACTATATGAACAGTACATTAGAAGCAGGTTTTAGTGGGCTGGTTTAGCAAAGTATTATCAGCACATGGAAGTTAGCAGGAAATGTTATATATGTGTGTGTGTATGCACATGTGTATCAGGAAGTTAAACACACACACTTTCCATATATGTATTTAATATCAGTTTGTCCACTGGAATACTTTTGTAAGGTAATACATACAAATAAATTAGTTCCTTCCCAGATAAATTCAAATTGTGTTTTGAAAACTTTAATATTAAACTTCTGCTTGGCACACCTGCCACTTTTAAGACAGGAATAATTCACATTGGAATACTGAACACTATTAGAAATTAATGAAATATACTGCTGCTGCAACATGTCAGAGTACAAACATATACCTCAGCAACACAGTCAGTGAAATTTAAGATAGATTAACTCCAAAATTGGTTAGTCTTATTTTTAAATCAGTGCCAAAATTCAGGCTTATAGATCCATATTTAAACCCCTAAATACACTACCGCCATTTAAGATCTCATGACAACGCAACAACTGTTACCACTGTCACCTACAAACCATAACCTGTAAGGTTTTTTGGTAGTGGGTTTCTTTTTTTTTTTTAAACACAATATTTACTCTGAACACATGTGAACAACACACAAAAGCAACACATACATATACCATTTTAAAACAGAGTAAAGCATGCAGCCGTGACTTATAATTAATTTCCTACATTACTTATTACTGATGCAATTTCAGCACCTACAAGAAATCTTCAGTTTCTCTTGTCATAGGAAATGGTTAGTAAGGATTTTAAATATGCTTGTAGTCAGGCAGAGACATCCTAAATATCTGCAAGTAAACAAAGTTTCTCTCTTAGCAATCCATTGGATTGCTACAGTAAGAAAATATCCTAATTCTTCAAAACTCTTCAAAAATTTTCAGACTGTTTGAGAGTTTGGGATTTTTTTTCCTCTGTAGAAGCACTGGGGTACCATTAGTGTTCTTTATTTTAACACTATAAAGTGTTGTATATTTTGCATAATCTGAAACCATCATGGTTAATTAATAATCGCCCCATCCACAACTTAAAGCAACTCTATCAACCTTTATTGTATTTAAACTATGAGCTAAAAATGCTGTTAGTTTCATGTTTTGTTTTTTTTTTTTAAAAAAGGGTTAGCAAATGAACCCAGAAGGACCACTTTAATTTCACTTAAACCCAAACAACAGAATCAATGTGAAGAGTATCTATTCTAATAGCAGAAGTAAAAAACCAGAGCAAACGGTATCAAGACATTCTTGAGAAGCTGAACTTTCATACACAAGAGAGACTGACATTATTTCACTTTATCTAGTGCATTAATACTCCCACAATTCCAACCAAGTTTCTCCACAATACAAGCAGACACAATGATAAAGGCAAAAATCAACCCAAGTGCAACCGAGGAGGTAGGCTGTTTCTCTATACTGCTAAAACAGAGGACTAACTCAAGTGATTCAGAGTCCCATCTTTTATGAAGGCTGCTGGATGCACTTGATATGGAGGACACAAGAAAAACATTGCGCAAAATCAAACTACAGCCAAGGAGACCATGTCTGTTCTCAGGCCTGGGAGAGCTACCAAGGAATATGGCAGAACAACTGCATTATTGTGAAGGAGAAAGAAACAATTTAAAATAATTGACATGCAAGTAAAAGGGGAAAAAAAGTCAGGATGACAAGAAGGGATGCGCTGTAACACAGAGAGCCAAAGTAAAAGAAGATGGGCACAGTGTGCGACTGCAAGTACAGACCTCTAACAAATACTGCATACACAGATAGGAGAAAAAAAAAGTAAATCTACCTGGAAAGGGCATGCCAATGCAAAAATTCCAACCATGGGCAGATGAGAGAAAAAGTCTAAATTAGTCATTCGACTAATGCTACTTTGGAGTCTTTGGAATGGTTTTTGGAAAACAAACTTCTACTGCTAAATCTCCCTCTTTTCCACTCACTTGTCACATACATAAAGGATGCATGTGTTCAGCAAGAATACAGAAAAAGAGATTAAAAAAATATCCTAATGACACAGAAGTTTAGGAATCATCAACTACGTCACTAAGAATTCTCTGGAGCCAGAGCTGGTTTGATTCTTACCAGCCTTATCAGTTTGTGTAGATTTTTTTTATTTTTGTTGACAGCAGTACTACAAATTTCTGCCTTCAGGATACCCCTGCGCTGTGATAGCACAACTGTCCAGCCACAAAAAAAAAAAAATCATCTCAGAACCTTTTTGGTTGAAAAATAATCTAGTTTAAAAGGTCATCCTCAGATGGAGAAGCCTCCAATTCTGGCTCACTGCCCAGCAATACCATCAGTAGGCCAGCACAGAGGAAAAAGCAACTTAAGGGCAGGAAAGGAGTGGCTGAAGATAACAGTTCCAAGTGCCACCGTGTGCCTAATCATGATTTCTGTTGTGACAACTCTGCTTAGAATTTTTTTTTTTTTTTTTACAGAGTTGCTAATGTTAAAATCTCCCACTCTTAAAACTGCAAAAGCTTATTTTAAAATCACTATTTTGAGTGAGATTACTTCATAGGTCAGGCTGAAAATGCATCCACATAATTTAAATTGTCACAAATTTCTTGGACTGGAATTTTCTAAACGCTGCTACCAGTGTACCTGTAATATAATAGTATTGCACTCTAAGGCTTTTTCCCCACTATATTTTACAGACACCTAGAAATGTAGGTGGAAGGACAGAAAAGGATAAACTGGGATAAGAACTCATTTGCCTATGAAATAAACCAACTATTTACGTATTTTAAGTACCGCCACCCATACCATGAAATAATTTAAAATGTAAAACATACACTTTATGTGGCTTAAGTTTCATAATGGAGGCTCCACTAAAAATGAAAATGAAATAACCACATGCAAAAATAAAACTATATTCTGAAGTTCTTTAACTAGCTCTCCACCCATGGCCCTCATATTTTCAATGAATTCACTATGGTATTAAGATGTTAGTATTACAAACAGTCATTCTTACAAAGTGAACCCTCCTCTTCTCCTTTCTTAAACTCTTTGCTTTAGATCATTTTCCTTTACTCATCAGCATAAAATCTAAGGAAGTCTACAAATAACATCCAGACAGGACACACATTCTCAAAGTTCATCTCGAGGAGGCCATTTTCAAGTACATTAGTTTATCTGCATTAAAATCTGTATGGATATTTATGTAAGATTAAATGGGCTTTAATACGTTTTAGAGGTTTTTCTGTCCTGTTAGAATTTAGCCAAGTAAACAATTAGCATATTTTAATTCTGTACAGGAGTGCCCACATAGCAGCTTAAAACAATGAAATCCACTTTAAAAATGAATTCAAACTGATATTCCAGAATGCCTTCATGTAAGTAGCACTACCATATAATATGAAAAAAAAAATCAGTCCATTTAATCTCTGCATGAGAAACATACTTGGAATTCTAGCAACCAAGACAAATAGAGCACATCTACTGAATATTTTTTCAGTAGGTTAATTTCTGCAAATAAAGTTACCGCACTTAATTGTTGACAAAAAGGTATTGCAGGAGTACTTTATGTATTTCAGACTCAAATGAAACTAAATGAAAAGAGTTTGAAGTCTTCTAATGCTCATAAAAATATCATCTAAATGCAGAAATGTGTGTGATAACATGTACATGGGTGTATTATTGATTATATGAATATAAATACAACTAGATCAACGCAAACTCCTGATGACTTATCTTTACATTCCTGACATATGTATATTGTTAGTTTTAAAGTGTGATCATTCATCTACACATGCATTAACCTTCACTTATATGGACTATTTGAATATAGTGAAGAGTTCAGCAGTGACCACAGTGATTTGTATTTAATGCACTACGCATTCACACATTATATAGGAATCACTGCAAGAACATATATATTGCACGTCAACAGAAGTACAGTTAAACAGCTAAAATCCTTTTTCTCACTAGAAACACGGTTATGCAATTTTTTTGGAAGATGAAGCAACAGTTTATTCTAGCAAGCACATCTACCTTACAGATTCTATTCAGTACCAAAATCAACTATAAAACTGTTCAAGAACCAACCACAGTTCCAAAAGTTTCCTTAAAATGGTATACTGTGCACAGGACTTCATAGCAATGAAGAATTATCTTTTTGCCTGTAAGATACATAGAGCCAATTCACAGGCAAGTTATTTCCTTACATTCTCCACTCCACCAGAAAAAGGGGGAAATGAAGGAAAAGAGACATTTACATCAGAGGACTTTGAAATTTAGGAATAAAAAACATGCTGTAACAGTCACACACCATGCTTTTGAGAATTATTCTGAACACTAGACATATCACATTGTTCTGGACAAATTAATGCCTACTTCCACCCCACACACCAAGTTCTTTATCCGTAAGAACTTTAAATCCTGAAAATACCAAGAGAAAACAGAAAAAAAAATCAGTGTGGTAAATTAGATTTGGAATACTAGATAGAGAAACATGTAACAGTCAAGAGGGAAGTCAAAACATCAGGGCAGAATTAGCATGGCTGACGAAGGCTCAAGACCCAACTGATTCTTTGTCAAGAGGCTACCAACATCGGCATAGGAAGGAGCTTATACAGCAGCTTTCCACAGGAGCTTACAGTGAGGGAATAAGAAAATAATTCTATCAGTTTGAATTTAATACTCAAACTTGCTCTGTTTCCCAGTGCTAGTGCTAGCAAACAACTAGTTCACACCTGATTTTTCAATACAGACTGATTACAAAAGACCTTCTTCCAAAAAGTTAAAATAGTGAGCAGCTTTTTAGAAGAAGGGAACTGAAAGAAGGGCTTTTTGAGGAAGAAACATGTAAGACTGCCAACAAGACAAACAAGCCAAAGATGACATATGGCCCAAGGAAATCAAACAGAAGAGCTAAGAGAAGCTACAACTAAGGCTGTACAAAACAAGAACACTGAAGGAGCCTGATGAGATGCAAGAGGTGTACGCTGGTCAGGCAAATGCAGAAGAGCAGCAATAAAGCTTCCGGAATTCATGTCTGCGTGTGGAACAGAGCAGAAGTCTGTACCGTAACTTCCCATTCCCTTTTAGTACCTTCCTGAAGGGCCGACTCTGGTGACTGTGTAACAGAGGGTGAAGATCGTGGCTGTGAAGAAAGGCTGGGAGCAGGTGTCCTTGCTGCCGAGACCGCAGCAGAGGAAGCAGAGGTTCCAGCCCCAGACTTGGTAAACGGAACGCTCTGGCTCACGGAGTGCACGGGCTGTGAAGAATCAACGCCACCTGAAAACAACAGCAGAAAGCAGGCATGCATTGTTTGTATTTGCACAGACAATTACACAAAGCAAGCAATCACGTTTGATTTCACAGTAACTACAAAAACACAGTACTTCAAAGTGCCTTCAAACAAGTATATATGGAAAAGTTGGGGTTTTTTAAATTAAATACCCCTAATGTTAAAACTCTGTTAAAATGAACAAATTGCTCTGACAACTAACAGCAGGAAAGCATGATGTGGTAAGACCGAGATTAAGTAGAAGCTAAAGTGATCCATTTTCGATCCATCCCCGCAACTCCATGCTTTCACAGGCTCCTCTTCCCAGATAGGCGCAACAAAGTCCATGTGGGATAGCTCCCTCTCAATAGCTCCTTCCCACAGGCAGGAAACCTGAAAGTCAGCTGTGTGGTAGACCAGCATTCTGTCTGTCTCAGAGGGCTGGCACTTCGCAATTTTGGTACTCAATTATGAGACCCATATTCCAAGCAATCTGTTTCAATCAACCCTGAGTATTCTGCAGAACTTCTGATGCATTTTAAACATCTGGACTAGATATAATCTGCTTAAAAAAGTCAGATTAGTGCTTTGAGAGATTTAACACAGTCCAGTTCCTACCAGATTCCTATCAGATAAGGACAATATAACTTCAATTAAGCTTTAAGAGGGTTGCTTTTTGTTTATAAATGGAAAAAAATTAATTGTATTATGATTATTTCTAAAAAAGCATGGCAGACCAAGCTATTAAAAAATAAGAATAGAAAGGAAATGGTTTGACCAAGAAATAAGGCATGAATAAAATTAACTGTTTGTATTTGTAGAGTACTTATTTAGGTTACAGAATTCACTAGAGGATGCACATGTAATATTAACTTTGCTTCCTCTGCACATATAGCAGCGTAGCTCATACAGTCCCTGGCTCTTCCTTAAATAATGGAGCTGGTATCTGAAAGGACTTTATGGGGAAGTTGCGCCTTCCTGTAGAGGGGGAAGAACAGGCATCTTAAAATGATCCTTCTGTTTATCTAATTTACTGTGGAAACCAACAGCATCCATTTTCACCACCTTAATGAAGCTTTTATTTATTATGCAGTTTTCAAATATAATGTTGTGCATACATATGGCTTTTTCACAAGTGTTACCGAAATTAAAATATGTATTTCTTCAAAATACATACACACAACATTTTCTATTAAAATGTACTTGCTATAACCTCTGCTTCTACACATTGTGTCTTGTAGACTCCTCACAGAAGCATCAGCACCTGTCAGCAGAAATGTTCTTGTTACAGTAGCTACACAGCTTCCCCAAACAAGATATGTAAGATGACAAGGGAAGTTCTTTGCAACATTGTGTGCTTACCCAGGTTTTGTAGAAAAGAGAGTTGTTTATGGGGCTGTGGTATCTTCCACGCTTCAAGTCAATACAGCAATGCTTGCAGCATCAAGAACTGCTGTAGAGCATGCTAAATGCTATAATGTCAGTGTCACATGTTCAAAGCCAAAACCAATTTACACCCGGATTAGCTGAAGATGTAATACCTTCCTGCCAAGTATTATTTTCTACTCTCAAACAGAAGTTATCCAAAATATCCTTCAAAATTATGCATATCCTTTACATGTATTGTAAGAAAACATTTTAAAACTCTGAGCAAAAAGAAAAAAAAAGTAGTTATTTCTTCGTTCGAAAATCCAACCTGCAAAATTACATGTTAAACGTTATTTGGTGACTCTGTAAAGTTTTCGAAAGCCACAAGTAACTAAGACCAAAGGAAACACTTGGACAAAGTTAATCTTTAAAAATACATTTTAGTAACTATCATCACATGAGACGATCTACGGTTATGATATTAGGATATTAGGCTATCAACATTTTTTCCCCTCTGGCCACTGAGAAGATTACACTTTGTCATAAGTACAGATCAATTTACAGTGGCATATTTTAGCTCAAGACAAAGCTGGAGCGAACACCGGTTTCAAGTACAACAAGTAATGCTCTGTGCATAGTTTTTAGAAGAATTGCTTGGGGGAAAAAAAAAATTAAGATATACTGAAATTCCTAAGTGTGCTCTCTGCGACAATGAGTTGCTACAGCTGCAATCTTGATTCTGCCTGCTCATCCCCCTCCCCATTACATGGCATTTCTACGGAGAGATTTTCCACCTCCCTGCAGCTTGGTTTTCAACAACATCCTGTCTCCCTGACTTTCTTGACTTTCTGTATCTCGGCTGCAGTCCTTCCCCTTTTTCCAACCACACCTATATTAGCAGATTTACAGGATTATAGCCTACATTCCTGGGGAACTGGGGCAGCAAGGACTTTAGATCCTGATCTGACATAAGGGGAAGTATGTGCATGAGATAAAGAAATTAAAGTGTCTCCTGCTCAAGCTGACTGCCGACGACTACAGGACAGGAGACAAGATCCAGGAGGCAAAGAAACCCATGCCATATACCTGCAGAAGGAGTTCTCTATCTCGCTCTCCTCAGGGAGGCAAAAGGGAGTCCAGTAAAATCTAGGTACTCTGGTTGACATCCACACTGACTGAAAAATCAGAGTGCAAGGATTTCAACTCAAATAAGAGGGAAAACATTACGGAAAGCTACTGACCTAGAAAGACAAGAAGCCTAAGTAATACGGAGTGCATTATTTACAAAGTGTAACACCATTTCTAGACAGATTTATATCAACACTGCTTGTCTAAAATACAGAGTTTGAAAATGGAAGAGAACATTTTTGCTAGATGAAACTAGTTTAAACCAGCAAGCAGAAAAATCTCAAATTAAGTATTTGTATTGTACTTTATTTATACTTCCTAAAGCAAAGAAAATTATTCATCAAAACAGGTCAGAAGACCAGCAGAAGATGCCTCTCAGGATAAATTCCTTCTTTTCTTCTAGTGAAATTTCAGCAAGCTACACTGAAAATACTTCAGTGATTTTGGGCGGTGGCTTCCTAAGTTTTAGAAAAAGATTTTATTTCAGTTCTGCGTCCTCAGTACATGAAATACAACAGCTCAAGGGTTTGATGTTAATAGATTCAGCATTTTGGGGGCCTTCCAAGCCCCTACAAAAACTGGTTTATTTAAAAATCCAGTTGTAAATCCAAGGCTTAGAACTTTTCTGATTCTAGTAGAAAACAACCAGAAATCACCAAACTTCTGAAAAGCTTATGCCAGCCTAAGTTTCCTGAGTAAGTCCTGTTTAAACACACAAGTTTTATTAAAAACACAGCATTCTTCTATACAAACAATGTTTCAATTTCACAGAGAGCTCTCAGTGTTCACTGACCACACAAAACTGCTACTGAAAAGTACATTACGACAGTAGTACCCTGCATGACAGTCTTCCTAAGATTGGCTTATTTATAATTTAAGGATTGTGAAGGGTCTTCTTTCACAGCACAGCAGGAATAACAGCAAACTGTATTATTGGCACTTGAGTAGTGGGACAGCATCAAAATTTCTTTACATGAACAGTCACAGACAGCACACTTACGAATTTCAGTGTAGCTTAATTTTTTTTTCAAGCTTTTGCTAAAAACTAAACTATGCACAGAAGAGTCTGCAACTGTCTTCCATCGTCATTTGCTTCCTGGAAAACTGCAGGGAGGCTGAAATATTCAGAAAAATTCCTTCTTACGAATCAGTCATTTCCTTAAATTCCTTGTGTGTTGTACTCAGACGCTTCCAAGGACATACAAGAAATGGCAAAAAATTTTCAAGATCCAACTCTTTTTTTTTTAAAAAAAGCTGCAAACAATTATAATACTGTATATAAAACAATTCCATCTGAGAGCAGTTAGACTACACTGGGAAATTTCGAAAGCATTATCGGTGTCCCTAAAAGTAAGTCAATTATGCCAGGACCAAACAATTATTTGCCATCTTTTATTAGCCAGCTATTGCAGCAATCAAATTTTTAATATATTTTAGCCAAACCTCTTGAAATCTAGACCAAAAAAAATGTCAGATATTACTGCAGGCAGTCTGTTCAGCCCCAGACTTTAAAAGGTGGCTTAAGTATTCAGAATTTAGTTATAAAATGGCCTGTCTCTTCCTTCAGCCTAGCTACTGATTGCTACCTTTATTTGTTCTTTCCCAGTTGGTATATACAGAATCATTTGTTTGCTGAGGCTGAATCAGGATTCAGAGGGAAGAGAAAAAAAGTTATTCTCCAGACAAATCAGTTCCACAATCCAGTCCACTATGCAAGGAAGCACAGGGCGTGCTTATCTCAGCAGCTCTACAAGCTCAGAAACAGTTTGAATGCGGTTTAAGTAATTACGTCTATAGTCCAGCAAACAACCAAGTATTGCAACATTACTCAAATGTAACAGAAACAGTGGATCAGTGTTTATTTTTGTAACTTTAAAGTGTGTGCCTAGGACACATCACCATCACAGCCAGTTCTAGCCTCAGCTCTTTGAAATTCACACATAATATCACTACTTTTTCTTGAGGCCATGTATTAACTCCATCACTCCCTTAAGAGCAGCACTGAATGGTTCAGAAATAAGACTATCCATTGCTCATATTGCTCTTCATGGTCTGGTCAGCTCCACTGTTTCACCTTTAAAACAGCTGCTCCTTATTAAAACTATTGTTACTAACAAAAAAACATATTTCAAGATGCCCTCAAAGGAAATAAAATTAACAGGCACTTAAAGTAAAAAAAAAAAATTGTAAATAAAACACTAACATTAAGTCATTTCCATATCATAGAATGGTTAGAGTTGGAAGGAACCTTAAAAATCATCTAGTTCCAAGCCCCCTGCCATGCACAAGGACACCTCCCACTAGACCTGGTTGCTCAAAGCCCATCCAGCCTGGCCTTGAACACTTCCAGGGATGGGGCCTCCGCAACTTCCCTGGAAATCTGTTCCAGTGTCTCACCACCCTCAGAGCGAAAAATTTCTTCCTAGTATCTAATCTAAATCTATCCATTCCAGTTTAAAACCATTACCCCTCATTCTATCACTACATGCCCTTGTAAGAAGTCCATCTCCAGCAGGCCCCTTTTAGGTCCTGGAAGGCTGCTCTAAGGTCTCCCCAGAGCCTTCTCTTCTCCAGGCTGAACAACCCCAGCTCTCTCAGCCTGTCCTCACAGCAGAGGTGTTCCAGCCCTCTGATCATCTTCATGGGCCTCCTCTGGACTCGCTCCAGCAGGTCCTTGTCCTTCTTACATTGGGGGCTCCAGAGCTGGATGCAGTATTCAGGTGGGGTCTCACCAGAGCAGAATAGAAGGGGAGAATCACCTCCCTGACCTGCTGGCCACGCTGCTTTTGATGCGGCCCAGGATGCCATTGGCTTTCTGGGCTGTGAGTGCACATTGCTGGCTCATGTTGAGCTTCTCATCTACCAACACGCCCAAGTCCCTCTCCTCAAGGCTGCTCTCAAGCCATTCTCCGCTCAGCCTGTATTTGTGCCTGGGATTGCCCCGACCCAGGTGCAGGACCTTGCACTTGGCCTTGTTGAACTTCATGAGGCTGGCACCAGCCCACCTCTGAACCATGTCCAGACCTTCTGGATGGCACCCCTTCCCTCCAGCATGCTGACTGCTCCACACAGCTTGGTGTCATCGGCAAACTCACTGAGGGTGCACTCAATCCCAACATCCATGTTGCCAGCAAAGATACCAAACAGTACCAGTCCCCGTACCGACTGCTGAGGAACACCACTTGTCACTGCTCACCATTTGGACATCAACTGTAACTCTCCAAGTGTGACCAGCCAGCCAGTTCCTTATCCATCGAGTGGTCCACCGGTCAAACCCATGTCTCTCCAATTTAGAGACACAGATGTCATGTGGGAGGTGTCAAATGCTTTGCCCAAGTCCAGGTAGATGATGTCAGCTGCTCTTCCCTTATCTATCTATGACTACAGCAAATCTTACTATTCCAGAATAATACTTGCATTCTGCCAAGACCAGCTGTACATTCTGTGCTCAACAGAATCAACTTTTTTGGCCAGAGTTTTAAACCTTTAGTCCTTGAAAAAATTCATTTTTACACTGAGCCTTGGAAAGACATTAACTTCAGAAGCTTTTTAAGGAGCTCTCCATCTTTCTTTTTTAAACAGTATTTTGTTTCATGTTTTTAAAATATTAAAGAAAAATCGCACAGAGCACCTCATAAAGACAGAGTTCAAATCTACTAATATTCAAACTACTAAAATGGAGCTGAAGGAGGACACTACATCCTAGTCTTGGAGTGGGAGGAAAAAGCACTATTACAACAAAATTCAACCTTGGTATGGATTGGATGAGCTTGATTTCAGCGTAGTTCTTCTTTCCAGGCAAAGCTTTACCATCATCAAAACCATGTTCCTTGGTGTTAGAAAACCTCTATTATAAGGACTCCTAAAACAATTCCAAGGTTAAACTATAATCCGAACTATCTGGCATAAAAAAGGAAACATACTAGAGTTCTCTAATATCTGTCTCACCAGAAAAAGAAAACCATTTGTCTTGCCCAGATTAGAAGCCAAAACCACACAAAGTCAGAAAATTACCAGTAGAGAAAGAAAACCAGAATTTTCCTACACATGCTACTGCTCTCTCAGAGGGAGAGCAAGATGTTTCAATGTGGAGGCACTCCCACATCTCTTACCTCTTCCTTTCTTCCTACCAAGTACTGCCTACCCTATGAACTTGCACTCGGTTTTCACAGCAAGCAAGGAGATCCTCAACTGGCACCTTTGCAACTTCATTCTCTGTAGCTACGTCCACACTAAAAACATCAAGTTGTTGCTTACAAAAATCAACTAAACCCACCAAAATTGCCCTCTCATTCAAATGCTTACCAAAAAAATATTAATTAAAAAAAACCCCAATTGCCTCCAAACCCAGGTAGGCTCTATGTTTTCTAAACTTTCTGAAGAAAAGAGCGCATGCATGTTCACTTAGGTAAAATTTAAAGAATCAATATAGATCATAACTTTAAAAAAACCCTCTAGCCAGAAAAAGAAAAAAGTACCTTTGTGATTAATAGACATATTTCAGAAATTACATGTTCCCTCAAAAGTGCAGAATTCCCTTCCAAGGTCACTACCATGAAAAAAAAGCCTCAATAAACTAAACCTATACCCCAATAGTGCCTCTTTCAGTATCTCTTAATAGAAACATGTCAGTGATATCATTAGCTGCTATTGTGAGGACTGTGGTAACCAAATGAGAAAGGCTTCAAGAATGAATAAGGACAGAACTCAAAATTATGGTACAAAATTTCCACATAGTGCATAACTACAAATCAACAGGAGCATATGATTTCTGATGTTTCCCAGACACATTTGGAAATTCACTAACCTTAGAATAATACCATACCTGTATTTATTTGGTTGTTTACTTTAGCAACTGATCCAGTAAGATTCCTGCTGAGGTTGTCTTGAACAGACTGAGCAGATGAAATAGTTGATAATGTTGAATTATATCCCATGGGAACATGCTGTTGAAGTGAATGAGGTACTGATGCACTCTGGCTAGAAAACGTATTTGTCTCTTTGAACTGTCCAACAGCAGGTAGGCTCTGAGAGGTAAATGCCTGCCCATACACATTGCCAGCAGCTGCGGGATAGGAAACATTAGGATACATGGCACTGGAAACCACAGGCATGGTGTAGTGATCGGAATTAAGGGGAAATCCCTGAGATGTAACTGAAGAGCTGACAGAAGTGCTGTAGTGATTACCAAATGCTGAATACGACTGCTGAGCACTTGTATGCAAGTAGGATGCAGATGATATTGCTCCTTGAATAGGTCCTTCAGCTGACCCCACTGTATGGGGAGGAGTTTTATTGTACAACTGCTGTGATTCCTGTGTATTCGGTACATTGGTACCCACAGAAGGTGCCATAACATTTTGCGCTGGTGCTGAATAGTAAGTAGGGTAGTAACTGGCTCTATACTGATTATCCAAATGTGAAGCAGAAGCTTTATTGGGCACTTGGGAGTAGTGTCCTGAGGGCATACTATAGTTTGGAGGATTCGAGCCATAGCCAGAGGGGAACTGCATCCGACTCTGCACAGGACCTGAAACGAAAAGAAAAACATCACATGTAGTAAAGGTGCATCTGCTAGTAGCGCCAATGGACTCTGAACTTATTCTAACTAACAAACAATTGGTTTCCTCTTGTTTTCTGCCACTATTTTTGAGGTCAATTTCCATCAGCAGAAAGAGAATAAACCAAGTATAATGCATGCAAAAAACAGTATTTGAAGTAATTTGCAAACACACACAGGAGTAGCAGAAAGATGGATTGTTCCCATTATCAAAAGAGGTTTCCATGCCAAGACTGCACACCTCACATTTGTACTTTTAATATATTTAAGAGTTTTTGGGAAGTAAATATTTAAACAAACAGAGAGCAACAGTAAGCACCAAAGTGGTATTTCTACATGTCTGAATAAAGCAGTACACCTTAAAGAAACTGACTGAATATGGGAAACAAAAAGCCATAGTCAAACCAGTACATCAATAAATACAAATGTAGGTACTCTTTACGGTGACGACAATAAAGTGCTGCAGGACAGTTATTTTTGTCTTCTATGTTCTTTTGTATTATGCTTTTATGAAAACGGACATTTTTATGAAACTAAGGAGTATCTCACAAGGCACTTCATTTCTGTTTACTGCCTGATACTTACAGCAGGTACAGAAGATGTTGGTATCAGAGAAACTGACCTTTGTTGTCACTCCAACTGGGTCTCCAACATTAGAGGTTAACAACATACTGGTCCAGCAAGGGTCAAACAAGTACTTGTTTGCTAGAGACCAAATGTTAATTATGTCCAAACTATTTTTTTCAGTGCTAACTGATCAATGGTAAATCTGAAAGTTCTTCCTCAAGTTCTTTTCCTGAACTTTTCCTATTTTTATTTTCTAGTGAACCACAAATGCATTTCCCTGGACAACCTCCTCTATTCAAATTGCCACACCCTGCTGCTTACATCACGCTAAATGACTATGGTGTTATTTCCCAGTCCTCGGTGAACAGAAACACAAGCACAGCACTGGGCCACTCACAAATTTAAACAGCCACCATGATAATAATAAATTGTCGATTTCCTCCCTTGTATTTACAGTGAATACAAAAACCTAAATAGTACTTGCCTTGAAATTCTGAAAAATCATTGTTCTCAAACTAACACCCACATGTTCTAGGACTAACTTGCAAGGCAATTTTAATAATGAATTTGTTAACAGAATCTTGTAAGCAAGGAACATAGTGCCCAAATTTGCTTTCTGACAAAGTTAAAAATGCCTTTTCATAATTGACAACCCAGAAAGTTGAGTAGAAGGGAAAGGAGCTAAAAAATGAACAGCAGTAACTTGGACTGCTGGGTCAAAAGGCAGAAAGCTGCTTTGGGAGAACACATAAGGAGCTTAAAAAAAATAATTACATCCTGAGTTTTGAGAAGAATATGTAACTATGCTTCTGGTTCACTATTTTCTTGGAAAAAGTGGGAGCTGCTTCATAAAGCTCCGTAGTTTATTCTCCTTTAAAGGAAAACTACATTGAGTTAGCAAGTTAACAGCTACATGAACTTTGGCAGACTTTTGACTTGCTTTTTTAAAGTCTGAAAGAACAAATTCAGAAATACACCAATAACATGTCTCTCAAGGCTTATTGCTTTAAGCAGTTATATCACTTAAAATGGCAGGAAAAGGTGTTTTCTCTGAAAAGTCTGTGCATTAGTTCTACTAAAATATGCAGAATAAACTAACCGAGCAGGTGTAATTTAGAAACTGGTTTAGGAACACCTGACTTCTAAATAAGAGGTTGCGTATCAAATCATCTACTGCAAAGTCTTACAGTATCTAGCTCTGGCATAAAACCACATACCATAAATAAAGACAGATTTTAAATCTTTTATTTCAAACTCCTGGGTCCTTTAAAAGTAATTTTTACAATGACAAATGAAAGATTATTCCCATTATCGGAAGTGAGTTTCTTGTCCGTTTGATTATAAAGAACTTGAGTAGAAAGTAATTTTTGTACTGTGATTAGTAGCTGAAGCTCCTAAAGACTAGATAATTGGACAGTCTTCAACACTAGAAATCTGGGTACATCTTCAGTATCGTTTTGAAACCTGGCTAATTGCACAATCTGTCCTGATGTCTCAGGTACTCTACCTTCCTTCCAAAACAACCGACAAATCTCTTTCAAAATACTCCATGAGAAGAGTTGAAAACCTCAGCTGCACGCAGGTGTACTGCTAAAACACCATCTCTATAATGAAAGCAGTGGAATTCTTCTATAGACAAATTAATCCTTTATATTGTTATAGTCTAACAACACAGACATTAACAGGTGAACCCAAAAGCCTCATCACTTTAAGGGGTGGGGGGAGAGCCAACACCACCACAAAAAAACCCAACAGACAGCACTATGGCTATACCATTACGCGAATTAGTAAAGCTTTGCTTGCCAGTGTCACATTTGTTTGGATTTTTATGTCCATGCATTCTCTCACCTGAATAATTCAACCACCTGCTGCGTACCCTACCTACACGTAGTCTACGTATCCTACACCACGCTCTTCCTTTCTAGCCAAGAATACCTGCTAGTTTTCTGTCATTTTTAACATCCCTTTACCCACCACAGCTCTCTCACGTACCCCTTACTGGCTGGACTGGGGGCAGCACTACTGTGCCTTGTTAAACTCCGCATGCCCTTCATTGTCAGCAAACAAACCAGCAAATCAAGCCACTGCTGAGCTCTCACAACAGCTCAGTCATGGAATTAATGCCTAGCTCCTTCATTCACCCAGCTTCCCATTTCCACAAAATATTCAGGGATTTTGTATCTTTCAGACCTCTATTCTCTTTATCAAATTTAATGAAACTATCCAAAAGATCCGAAGTCTGAGGACAGATGGAAAACAAGGCTAACAAACATCATAATGAAAATTCTGGTCCCCAAATGCTAGTAGAGATACCAATAGTATTCTTACAAACCAGTTGTAGACAACACTAGACAAAAATCTTCTGGAGAAATATTGGGATTTAATACAATTATCCTCTCAGCATTACATTTCAATACATTAAATTGCTAGCACTGAAGTCCTCCATCACTACTGGCAAAATATGCCATCTTTTAGTTCTGACTAAACAAGCAACACGTTATTATGCTGCAATTAGGAAACAGGTAATTTTCCACTTAGATACAAAGCCACCTGTAAGACTATTGCAATAAAAGCACCTCAGATTTGCAAGACTTTATTGAGAAGAATTGTATTTTAAAGCCCAAAACTGACAAACACCCCCCCAAACAAGGGCTGCTTTTTTACACTTAATTTCAGCATAGGATCAAACTGAGAGCACTGTAAGAGAGAAGAAAAAAAACATATAACAACATAAACAAGAGTTTTTTCAAAAAAAAAAACCACCCAAACCCTAAGTTATACTAAAACTAAAGTCTCCAAGGGTCTCAAATGGACTTGGGTCACTGGATCAGACAAAACTTATTAAAAACAAAGCTGAATGTCCTGTTCAGTATCACTGTACATGCAACAGGTTGCTTGCTTTCTGCGAGAAACAGCCCCTCTTTCATCAGATCCCAGAGACTTCAGTTTTACCTGAAAAATCTGTATTTTATGAAATTAACACACAGAGCCCTCTAAACATGTGAAAGGATGCGCTAGTGTTTTCTTTCAGCCACTACAGAAACAGCTGTATTCACTTAAGCATTTTACACTGAAACTCTATCATACTGACATAAAACCAAATTCAAAAGCAATTACAACCTTCGTGAAATTTAGTTTATATTGGACATAATGGAAATTTCCAGTAGTCTTTTCCTGCTGCTATTTCCTTCTATTCCCCCTCTGATTACAATTTAAAAAAAAAAAAAAGAAAAAAAAGAATCCTCAAATCCTGTGTTATAACTTCAGAAGATTAGTACTTAAAGAAGACAGATACACCAATTTAAAAATTCTGGAATGCTATTGCTAAATGACAGAAAATGACAAATTTAGAGCTCTTGCCTACAAATCATCAAATACACAGCACTGTAAGATATCTTAAGGAACACAAAAGCCAAAGTTAAGTTGGGTAGTTAGCAAGTTTTACAGTATTACTGAACAGTGTATAAGTTTCTTTTAATTATAAGAAAAAGTGTTTTGCAGAAGCTAAACAGTCTACTACAAGGTTGTAAACAAGCTGTTTTTAAAAATATCAGTAGCAACATGGAGTTAATTAATTAAAATAAGAAATAGTAACGATGGCTCTTTAAAATTACTGTTTCATTCAGTTAAAAACACAAAGGGAACATATGATGTCAGTTTCTACTTATTTCTGTGAAACACACTTCCAAGTTATGGATGCTGTAGTAGCTGTGTCCTGATAATGACGTGTTTTTTAACAAAAGCCATGTAAGTTGGCATTTTCTGAATAATTTTGACAAAACTCAGCATTACAATACTAAAGCTGGGACACATCTGAGGCAGTAGCATCTCCCTAAAATCTACCATTAATTACCTTCCTTTTCGTTCACTTCAGTGACTTTTGCATTATCTGCAAACTCACTCAAAACCTACTTTAGAGGCATGTAAGTGCTTATTGCCTAACTACCCCTTTGGACGTGAGAAACACTCATGAGTAAAAAATTTTGTAGGTCATTACCCTGCATACTGATCTGTGCAGAAAAGACGCCTGCGCGCAAACCAGCCTGACTACAAATACAGGGTTTAACAGTAGGAGCTAAAACTCTATGCGAGCAAGAGGCCCAAATTAGACACCAAACCGTCATTAGGTAGGGATGAAGATCAGACAGGCATTCTGAAAAGTTAATGAGGTGTACTAATAAAGAACCGATTTTACAGCGCACCAATTTAAAAATGAGGAACTGCATGCTAAGTATTTTCATTCATAGTGCAGTTAGTCTCGGTACCTCTCCACCTACACAGCAAGTCCATATTTTGTGACTTGGAACTATTTTACCTTTGTTTTTCAGTGGGCCAATTTTATTTATTCAACTCAAAAAACCCCAAGATCAGTTGTGCGAACCCACCTACTACTTTTACGCTCATAAACAGGCACGAAGTAAATAAGTAAGTACCCCCACCTACAATACGCGTTTCTCTGCCCATCCTCACGGCCCGGCTGCCAGAGCCCAGGCCTGGAGGTGCCCCGGCCTCCGAGCATTCCCGGAACGCCACAAAGCAGGAGCCGCAACACCGAGCGGATCCCAGTTCGCGAGGGGGAAGGGAAAGGAAGGGAAGGGAAACCCCCGCCCCGCTCCTTTACCAAGGCTGGCAGTGGCCGCGCCTTCTGAAAAGTTAACTCCACAGGCCGCGCCGGGGGCCCGGGGCGGGACGCTCCTTTCCCCCGCCGGTTCTCCGGCCTTTGGGAGAAATGGCTTCCTTACGCGCCGGCCCCGCCGCCCCCGACAGCGGCCACCTCGGCGCCCCGCACCTCCCGCCACCCCGGCCGGAGGGAGAAGCGCGTGTCCCGGCCCCGTCCCCCGCCGGGCCCCCAGCGCGGCAGCAGCGCCGCTCGCCCCGGGGACCCCGCGGGCGGCCTCTCCCCGCCGCC
>VZSF01009393.1:573381-615718 GCA_013398295.1 Chionis minor | reverse complement strand
CTGAGGGAGGCCGGGCGCCCGCCGCCTGCCGCTGCCCGGCCGGGCCCCGCGGCCCCTGGGGAGGCGGCGCGGCCTGCACGGCAGGGAGAAGCGGAGAGGCCTGCACGGCGGGGAGAAGCGGCGCGACGGGGCCCGGCCCGATTAGTCTGGGGGCGGCGGGGGCCGCATGCCCCGTCCCTAAGCCTGTGGGTGCGGGCGGACAGGCCGCAGGGGCAGGGCCAGGCTTCTCTGCGCCTGCCTTGGACGTGTAGGTGTGCTGTACACACACCTCCCGCTGTTTTGGCTGGTTGAGGCTTTTCTGCCTGTAGGAGTCTTTTCTGTCTTAGGAGTGTATATGCACCCTGGAACACGTAGCGGTAGCGTGTGTGTGCTCTGCGCGCGGGAAGGCGGCCGCGCAAGGTGACGTGAGGTGACGCTTTCCTTCTAATTGTTCTATAGCCGGGGAGAAAAGCCTGGCTGAGGCAGGGTGAGCTGAGGCAAGGGTTTTCTTTCTGTATTCGGAGCGCACGCTGTGTATTCTGTCGTGTGTTTATCGCCAGACAGAAAGGCTTTGACGAGGAAGACTGAAGAGAGACAAGGCAGGGCTTTTCAGTCTTCGTACAGAATATATGCTTTCTATTCTCTAAACAGAAAGGGAAGAGCTTCCCCTGAAAGGGGAAAGGGTGAGCTTCCCCTGTTGGCTACTGTTGGCAAAGGGTCTCCCTTCAATTTAGCACTTCCCGCAGTCAACCGCACGTTAAACCGTATCAATTTTGGGTGTTTGTGTGTCTGTCTCTACAACCTCTCTCTCATCTGTCATTCACTCAGACGCTGTAAGACTGAAGTCTTTGCTCAGGTTCTTTTAGTAATTACGTGCAGAAGTCAAAACACAGCAACGTACACTGGTGATCGTGTTGTCGAGACAAAGCCCACAAAACTGTTACATTACTTGTTACATATATTTGACCAGTTCCTTCCCTGTTTGTATGATGGTTTTCCTACTGGTCATTATGCATGTCTGTCATTAAATGCTTTTATAATTTTTTAATTACTTTGCCTGTATGCTAAGCATATGGTCCAGCTCTGACTGTTACTGTTATTACAAAGCATGCAGGGCATCTTTAAATATTGGGGGAACTGGCTGTATTTTAAAGTTTCTCAGCCTTCCCACCCTATCAAACTACGGAGTGGTGTCTCTCAGAGGCCTCCATTAGTCCTTTGATAGACTGTAGATCCATATCCGAAAGAAATAGTTTCTTCTCCATGTCCTAAGAAGCTGGGGCAAGAAATAATGGTCTCAAAATGCTGCAAAGTTCAGGTGAGCTATTAAGAAAAAAACATTACCTTAAGATACTAAAGGGCATGGGAATGGTGTGACGTTGCCATAAATGAAAGACTCTTAACAGGGGTTACAGAAACATGCTGAGAGTCAAATTGTCATCAAGCTTTGGTAAAAGTGACCTCTTGAATTCCCTCCCAGGGCTATATTGTTGTGATAGGGTTAACAAATTCCACTGTTAAAGCTGTTCTTCCTTCTTTGCAACCCATCCTCCATCCCACACAAAGTACTTGTGTGAAATGAATTAATGACAGCAAAATAATTCATAATATGGACAACCAATTGGTTTGTCTTTTCATTCTCTGTGCTGTTTTAGAAGGTGTGTACCTGCTTCCTTGTACTACACCTACATTTTGCAACACCATGCAACACATGTGTTTTGAGAAAGGTTTTACTTTTCCAAAGTCTTATTTCTCTAAGTCCTTGTACTGTGAGACCATAAATATATCCTATATATATTCACAATCTGTGAAAATTACACATCGATTTATGATCAAGCACAAGGGGATATATGTCATTGTGCTAAAAGCAAGAAGATGCAACTGGGAATTTTCCCATTGTTTTGAATGCTTTTACAAAACCTTTTACATGGCTTAATTAATTATTTTCTACAAACATAAATTACACTGTGGTTAAACCCATTAATTCCTAGGAAATCCAGATGTGTTGGCAGCTAGCACACCACAAGCCCCTAATGGAAATCCACTGTAAACTCAAATCCATTAATTTTGTTTTCCTCATTTATAATGAATCTGAATGCATTGGCAAGAAATGAGTGTTAATGTCTGCTGTTTATGCTATCATGCAACAAATAACACATGAGCTGCCTCACCTCGACCATTACTTCCACTTAGTGTAGTAACAAGCTTACAGGAGTAACGAAGTCTTTGGCCAGTTGGTGAGGCTTAATTACTGATAGATTTATTTTGACCTTTGGTGCAGGAAGGTTTGCAATGACACAAAAAGGTGCCTCTGTCATTTGGGTTTGGGGGAGCAAAACATAAAAGTGTATCTCATTACCTGTAATCTGATAAAAGGGGTATTAAATATCCAAACCTAGAGAGCAAAAGTTATTTTTGCAAGGAGGAACATCTGGGAACAAAATCATTGTAAACTGAGTTAGAAATAATTTTAAGCTTTAACATAACTAAGCCAACTAAGCCAAGTCTCTTCCACTTTGCCATACATTTCGGAAGGAGAATGACGAAATTAGGTGCTTTTATAATCACCATTAACAAAATATAGCCGTGGGTCACCGTAGCTCACTAATAAATTTCTAATTATTCTCCTGCTTTTCTTACAGGAAGTGGGCCACTTCAGGGCAAAGTAATGAAGCTTCACATTTTCACAATCAGAAGTCCCAAATTGTGTTAATATCATTGTATTTGGGTAAGTTGCCTGTAGTCCCTGTAGTGCGACTGCTTTCCAGAATAAGAAAGGCGAATCAAGACTCTTGATATTACTATAAAGTTACTATAAAGCTTGGGTGACCTCTGCATCTGGCTGAAGGATAAATCCCTGCATCTGCTGAGTGAGATCTGTGCTATACTTCATTTGTAGCTAGCTAATTAGTAGAAGAGGCCCCAGGGTAGTCATGCTCCACTTTAAATAAAAATCTTTCAAAGATCTAAAACCTACCAGAGAAAGAGAAAACAGTTGAGATGCAGCTCAGCTTTCGTACACATTTACAGATTTACTTGCCATGTACTTCATTTTCTTTATTATCCAGGTAACTCCAGAGGAGTTCTTTGTCTTAGCAGTGAGCGGGGCTTCTGTTTGTCTGCCTGAAGCACGTGGCACATATTCAGGTTGAGCACACAACACTGAACTGTGCTTAATTTTTGTGGGCTGATTTTTCTTTCCCTTTCTTTTTTTCTGGGGTATTTATACCTGCAACAGAAAAGGCTCAGAAAGCAGCAGGATCTGCCTGGCTGGGGTTTCACTAGCTTTAAGGAGAACCTTATGCATGCATATTCTATATGGACATCATCTTTACCAGTCCCTATGCAGATTATAGGGCAAAGGGGACTGTCACTGCCACCACCAACCTAATGGCGATCCAGCAACCTTTGACTACCTTGGCATCATCAACAGTCTGACAGTCATCATCCTAAAGTGGCTGTAAGTGATGTAAGAGAAGACTTAGCTCTTCTCTGACCAAGGCGATGAGCTTTGTTAACTGCTACAGCTGATAGCTGCTGAGTAGCTAATCATTATGGCCTTTGTGTCTGAGACAGAAAGTGAGAGTAGTTGTTCCATTCTGTGACCCTTAGGATGGATCTTGTCCCTGTTCACAGTCTAGTCTGTAATTTCTATGACACCTCTTCAAATCTGGAAATATGACATAAATTCTTACTTAAATTGATACTCCTTCTGCTTGGCAATTATGCCTGGTAAGCCCCCTGAGGATGCCAAGCAGGTAAACATACATATTTGTATCTAGACTTGTAATACTCCTGGGTGGTTTCATCAGCTGCAAACTTCAGTCTACAGCATTAGAACTTAGAAATCACCAGGCAAGCTATGACTAAGGCAGAACCTCAGCTATATCCAGAGCTCTAAATATTTTAACGAAATTGTGTTCAAAGGGATGCTCTAGCCATGAGCTTTCGTGTGACCTTGCAGGGCAGCTAAACAAAAGCAAGAAAGTCTAGGGAATTTTTGCAGCTGGCGTGCCACATCCCAGCTGTAGAACCGTAGCCACGCCGTGATCCAAACAGGCTGAGCTTAAGCTCATGAAACCTTTTCAGTCTTCAGCTGTTAAAGTTTTATGTTTTTCCAGTAATTTTTGTAAGACCTGTAAAACTAATAAACCTCTGAAAGATCTATTACTCTCTGGCAGTCCGGTATTTTGTAGGTTTCCCATTAAGATGAAACAGTGACTCATCTGAACCACTGGAGCTCCCTTCTTCCTCCTGTGGCTCCAGATGTGCCCCCAGAGCAAAGCTTGCTGTTACTTCTAAAAGAGAAACGTGCTGCAAACATGGGGACTCGGGTCCAAAAATAGTTTCTCAATTTTTCTGGATGTCTATGTCACTACTCACCACTTTATCTTCGCATGGGCAGTAAGAAACGCACAGACCCAACCCAAAAGGCAGAGTTCCTCCCCTACATTATATGATTGCTCAGGCTCTGCAATTTATGTACACCACAGGTTCTGAGGAGCTCAGTCACATGGTAACTCCCTTGGCTTCAAAGGATTTATTGTGTGAATGATGGCAATGAGATAGGCTCATGTGGACTGTAGATCAAACCATCCAAAACTAAAATAAAAGATAATTAAACCATTGAAGCACAATTAAAACTTAAAAGTACCATGCTGTGGATTAGCAGCTTAATGCTGTAAACCTCAAGGACTTTGCAGTAATACTTTAGTTAACTCTGGTTTTCTGTGTACATTTGAAACAACATAAGAAGCTGAAATTGCCTCTATCCTTATCTAAAGAGACTGCTGCCCTCTGAAACTAATTGAAAAATTCCTCTCACAAGATGTTTTGGCAATATTTGGGAAGCTTGTCATGCTAATTAAATATTAAGGACTCTGGCTGACCAGGTCCAGATTCTGCGCTGACTGCCTCGTCCTCTTCAGTGGGACTAACTCTGCAGGAGGCACATGGAGGTCAATGCCTGAGGGGAAAAACGTTACTCAAAGGCCTTATGTAAAGTGACATATTCTCCCTTTACAGCCGTATAGTTGTAGTACCCCATCAAGTACCACTTACTTCAGGTCAGATATTTTTCATGAGTAGCAGTGCATTGTTTTCAGGCGAGGGGACCTGAAGGGTGCTTTTCACTGTACAGAATAATATATAAATCTAATTAATAAAAAGCTTACAGATTTATTCATGTAACATTAGATGCATGAAAAAAATTAAACAGCAACGCACAGTTTAATTTCCAAGTACAAGTAGCATTCATGGAGAAGGACATGTTTGTT
Organism: Chionis minor; assembly: GCA_013398295.1. Lineage (NCBI taxonomy): Eukaryota > Metazoa > Chordata > Aves > Charadriiformes > Chionidae > Chionis > Chionis minor. The sequence goes on along the minus strand of VZSF01009393.1, from coordinate 610,463 downwards.
TAAATTCTTTTCAGACATGTAAATCGCCCATCTAAAATATCCTTTTGTGCTTATCGCTGTTCTGACAGCCTTACTAGTCTCAATCTTCCTTTGAGCTTTTTTAACTCTGGCTCTTTACCTATCTATAGCTTCTTCCCAGCAGTTGCTTCCTAATTTAATTTCATTCTTCATAGGGGGTGAAATTCACCTTTTATTTTTACACCACTGACTTCTGTTGAAATACATGGTGGCACTATAATTTCAAATTCACCTAAACAGGAAGCAGTGGCACGAGCACCTCTGTTTAGTGCCTCTTTTGCTAACGCTGCAACATTTGCTATCCCTCAACATAGAGTTATAAAAAGAACAATAAAAGTCCGTGACTTCCTTTTGGTAATAAAGTGTTTGCATCTAAATATTTTTCTAACACAGAATCTATATTTTCATACACAAAAATCAACTTACTTCTGGTGTGATGCTTTTGCTTTAAAAACAAGTGAAAATAGGTCTCTGCCATCTTATCGTAAGAGCAGCTTGTGCTGTGTGGTTTCACATTGTACTGGAAATAGTGCAGATGCAGATCACACCTGCAAGGACAAAGGGGAAGCGTTTTGTTTACAAAAGAACAAGTAGCACAATCAGTGGCATTATTTTATGAGGTGAACTATTTTTCTGTAGACGCGTGCTGTGACTTGGGACAAACAGGCATTGCTGCTTCTTAGCCTGTAGCTAGAGGCTTCCGCAGTTTTTCTCCTCCTTTGACCTCTACCTAATTGCTTTCGTTGTAACGGAGATCCCAGTTTGGGTTCGATTCTAGAAGCAGATGAACATTTGCTGACAAATTATTTACTACCTGCAAAGAAAGCAGCTCTGGCCTGACACCATTTGCAAATGTGATTGAATATTTTCAGTTTCAAAAGTACTTTCTTTAGCACTTCTGACTGCTGTAAAATGCAAAATAAAGGACTGGTAGCCCCTGAAATGCAACTAAATGATTCATATTGGGTTCAGCAGCTCCTATCACCCTTCTTTTTCTCCTTGGTGTCAAAAAGCCTTCTGTTTTCATATCAGGCTGACCCAAAAGATTTGTTTATTTATTTTCATTTTGGCCAGAAGATCAAAAGAGCCATTTTCTTGTATTGCTTTTAGTATTTAAACAAGTCTTCTGCTTCAGAAACATGTGCCCAAGGTTTGTGTTTAAGTGCCATCTAGATTAAGGATGTTAAGCATATGTCTGAGTGTGTTCCTATGTAGTTTCCAAGGGCAAAATACAGCCAGAAAAATCAACTGGACAGGCTCCATTCCCCCAGTGTGCTTGTCCATAAGAGTGGAGATTACATTTATAGGAGATAAATTAACCTGATGTGATCTGAGGTCTCTGAAACTGAGGGCACTCACATGTTCACCCCTGAGAGTCTGGAGCTGTTCAGGAAGCAGTGAATGCTGTCACACAACAGTGTGTTTTCTTTCCATCTATTTTCTTTCCAGCTCTGAGCTAGACTTGAACAGGGCAATTGGGGTTAAACTTAGCCTTCCTGTTCAAAATTTCATGCTGTTAACTTCCTATAGCTACGAGGACTTCTGTTGCTCTTGTTGTGCAGTGTTTGCTTTTTATACACGGGGGTTGTGTCACAGGATCAAAACCTTTATGTACTTGCAGGGTAGAGAAAGCAGAGAAACGAGGGACCTCCTTTCCCATCTCCTTGGAGACCCACGAGCAGCTGAGAAGCCTGTGCTCAAAGATTTTATTTTACTATTTCCCAAGTAAACGCATTCATGAAGAGAGCTGGTCAAGCACAGGGGGTCCATAAATAAATTATCCCCTGAGAACAGCCACAGGCCTTCACATTTCCCAGCTGCAGGAGCCATAACCAAGAAGCATTCTGCTAGCTTTGGATGTGAACCTATCTCCAGGATTCACGTTTAATGTGCTGAGATCATTCATTCTTAGGGATTTCAATTAGAAAAAGTACTGATTTTCAACAAATGGCAGGGAATAATACTAAATTATTTTTAAAAAACCATTAATTTTTTAAAGCATGTAATTTATTTTCAGAATTTAAAAGAAAATATGGAATTTACTGATTTTTTTTTCTTCCATTAGCGTGTCAGAAGCAGCGTACAATTTGGACACATTACTGGCAATCAAGTAACAGGAGAATCAGTAGGATGTCCCATATTTGAAAAAATATTTGAACTGAAGTAACATCACTGGTGATACCAGTTACTGATAGTGTATAGGGGCTTTTACTTGCCTGGTTTGACAGGCTGCACAATAGTTCAGAGAAGAACTATTGCTCTACCACCTCTGCAGCAGCTTCCTCCCACTTCATAAAGCCCGCAGAGGTAATCCTGCTCTCTTTGTGCCGCAGTACCTTCTTTGGGCTTTGAGGAAAAATAAGAGAATCAGTTTAGATTTAGATAGGATTTTCCTACCTGGGAGAATACAATACAGATTAACAGAGAAGTTTTGGTGGGGAGAGAGGAAAAAGAGGAGAGTGCTGTGGGCCCTGGGCTTCAAGATCGCATCAATGCTTAGCATGTTTCTAATTCTTACTTCAGACTGAAGAGATATGCAGTTATTTTCAGGACTTATTCAAATTCTACCTATTAAGAGCACCAGCATCCAGTCCTCTTGAAAGTTTGGTCCCTTGGCTCTTCAAGTGTACTTAGTCTTTCTGTGTGCAATGAAAATAGCATTTTTTCTGCCTTCTCTACTTTGCAGTGGAAACAATCTACATTTCCCCCCCAAATACTGTTCATCTGCTAAGCCTTTCTATATTAATCCAGAAAAAAAAGCAACATTTATGTGTAAATGCTGAATTGTTTGACGTTCACATGTTTGGCTCTGATTGTCTGGCCAATGACTCTGAACTGTGTTGTTTTTCCAGGCTGCGAGACCCTTCAGACAGGGCCTGTGTCTCCCTCTGGGTATCGTAAATGTCAATCACACAGAAAGTGCTCAATAAATAAATAATGCTGGTTTTGTTACGGCTGTATGATGTTTTCCTTGCTAGAGAAATTATAGTGGAGCAGAGACCAAAACCCACACGAGACAAAAAAAGAAGTGCTCTGATTTATCTATGCAGAGGACAGGAAATGGTGGGAGCGCGCACTCCTGCACAAGTTTGATGTTACTTCTTTGCTTCTTTTTTTTGCTGCTGGAGATTGAATACTTGGTCAGTTTTAACATTCTTCAGCAGGCTTCAGAGAAACCAATACTGAAGCTCCAAACAGTTGTGGAGTGGGATAGTGGATATAATGACCAGGATTAGGAATGAATTCAGTAGGCAAGTTCCCTTCCAAATCATGGACTTGATTCAGGAAAGTCCCGAAACGTGCGCCTGACATTTAATCTTGACTTCAAGAGGAGCTAAGCGGGTGCTCGAGCTCCCCTGCGTAGCAACCATCTCTTGGAATCGGGCTTTTTGTGCTGTGCCCAGCAGTGGCAGTGGCCAAAGGGAATGCAGTGGGTGTCCAGCGCTGCAGAGGATTACGCCCATCCCATGAGTGTTGAAAACACTGTAGTTCGTTCCGTGCACACTGCTGAACCCAGCAGCAGCCTGCTAGCTACAGGTTCGAGTTGAAATGTTAACAATGTCTGTAATCTCTCTGCTGCATTTTGCAGAGCAAAATCTTATGCCTCTCTCTAACCTTGCTATGGAAAGTACAGAAGCATTCCCCCAGTTCTTTGTAAACAGTTGCCTGTCTGGAAGCTACCCACAGTACTTCTATAACTTCATGCAAGCTCTTTTCTTTTTTTCCAGATAAAGCAGAGCATAAATTCTTCATTATGAACTGCTTAGAAAGTAAGTAGAGACCTTTTTCATTTAAGCTGCTGAAATTCAGGTATTCAGTAGCATTAAACTGGTATAAATTAAAGCAAAATTAGACCTGCTATCTGATTCGAGCCTTGGAGACACAAGGAGGGAGACCCTTCCCACAACGGACCCCTGGACAGGGCTGTTTGGCAAAGCTCCCCCTGCCTCTCTCGGCAGCTGGTGGGAAGGATTATGACCCTCACATTGCCAGATCCTTCTGTAACTCAGGGGGGCAGCTCTCACTTCCACAAAGGTAAATCCTGTACCTGATCCTGGCTGACTCCTGTTACTGCACAAGCACATGGAAACGGAGCGAAACGGTGGGAAACCCAAATTCCCCCCGTTCGCTGCCTTTTCCCACTGGGCAGAGGCAGCGCGGCCACTAGGAGATGCTGCTGTACGCGGAATTCGCTGTGTGCTGGGAAAGGCAAAAAGGAAGAAACGCTTCAAACCAGGCTGAGCCCTGGCACAATTTTTTTGGTAGGCATCTCGAGGGGAAATTTGAGACAGAAATATGTACAACACTGTTGTGTTGAATGAAACAGTAACTCACAGGTTGCGGTAGTTCGGCAGGACTACTTTGGCACTTAGAGAAAGGCATTGCCTTTTAGTTTGATGTAAATTACTAACCCAGGAATTTATTCCTCTAATCTAGAATATTGACTGCTGGGATTTGGGTAACAAAAAGATCTGTGTTTCTATATGTGGAAGGGTTTAGCCCGCTTGATAATATGACTTAAGCATATATTGGAAAAAAACCTTCCAGGATAAAATGAAATTAAAATTCAGGGATGTAATTAAACAGAGAAATTAGAAATACACCTGGGACTTCAAGTAAGGGGATTTTCTATGTCTGGGCAGAAACCTGATAGGTTTAATGGTGATTCCAGTTCAAAACTAAGGTGTTGGAAAAGCTTTTGCTGTAGCTGTGTTGAAGGGCTTCCAAAAATATGAAGATTAACTGAAAACTCCATTTATGTGTTTATATTTGCTTGTCGCTGTAGCAAAGTCCAGCTGCTGTGCAGCTTTATCACCCTCTGCAGTGGCTGGGGATGCCGTGAGTGCTCGCATTGTTCATTTGCCATTAGATAGTATTGTCTTCTGCTGACTTATTATGGTTGCTGTAATAAAACGAAGAATGTAAAAATCAGTAAAACAATGTCAAATTTGTATTGTCCTTTGGCAACATAAATGGCTATTCATCCACAGGGAGCCCACTTATCACTAGCAATCGTTTCTCTGTGCCTTTCTTGACATGTTCACTCAACTCTGGGAATCTTTGTGAGGGCTTTTTCTTTTTGGTTTGTTTTGCTCAGGGTTCTTTGAGGGGTGGGTGGGAGGAGGGATACTTTTTAGAAGTATTTTGGACATATAAATTGCTGCAGTTCTCTTGCCCCCATTTCATAGAATAAGGCTAACTTCTTCATATTTGTGTTTATTTTTAGATACCCTATTTCCATATTTAGTAAATGCAGTTCTCAGCCTTACAAAAAAAGAGGACATTTATTTGGGTATCTGAATACACAGAATTAAAAGTCCAGAACAGTGTATATATATAAGTAGCTCGACTCCCAGTCAGACTCAGCTCTTGGTGCATTTATGCCCCCTCTCCTCCCTTGCATATACTATATTGTACACCTACAGCAAATGTATATTCCTTAAGGTGCTGGTTTAGGGAGAACATGCTCCTCGGCCACTGCCTCTTTGCAGCTTCCATCGCTGCTGCTGCCACTTGTTGTTGATGCTGAGGGCCGGCATGGCAGCCACTGTCGGGCGGCTGCAGCAGTGGGAAGCAAGGGATCAGGTCCATGGCAAAACCAGCAGCACAAGAGGTAGGAGTGGGATGTGGGGAGTGGGGGTCTCAGGTGCCAAGGACGATGGAAATGGATGTGGTGAAGGGGACACATGCGCTGCACGATATATTTGATATTTTTCCGTGGGTCAGAGGTAATCCGGTGTTACAGCACAATTCCAGGTCAGCCTTGCCAATAAGCCAACTGTAATTCTGTGGGGCTTTGCAGGGTGAAGACAGGGAGATAAATATACACTGAAAGGATAAAGTAACTGTTTAAATTTAATTGGGTAAGCTGAAAAACTTGTTCTTGATCAGAAAGCCTATGCTGATAAGCCATAAGCTTCAAGGAAAAGTATTTCTTGTAGAGCAGGGAGCATAATGAAAAATAGTTTAATTTTTGGTATTTCTATTCTATAAGGCTTGCAAATATTCCTGATGTGAGAAGTGTATTTGTGAGTCTTCCAAACATTCCTATGTGCAATAGAAATATTTTGGTTTTTTCTTTCTCTAAAAAACTGGTTAAAAGATTGTGCTGTTTTCTTCAGCTGTTTCACTGTCAGAATCTAGCCAGAGGGTCTACCATCCAAAACTGATCCTGGGTTATATCAGTTTCTGGTGGCTTTTTGGGGGAAAGGAAGGAGATGATCTTAAGATACGTATATGCTTTACAAACAGATGGAAGACTAGGCCCTGCTACAGGCAGCACAAAGTCTACTTCAGGCACAAGTCACTGATATTACTTTACCATAAAGTGGGTGCAGATGTTATTGGTGAGCAGAGGAACATTGGAAGCCTTTCAAAGGAAACGCATTTAAGGAGGGATTTGAAGGAGGAAGTGGCAGGAGCTTTGCACGTGAGAGGTTATGATGAAATGTTTAGATTTGATCTGTAAATGACAGGAGAACATTCAGAACAGTCTCACCAAGCAAGTCGTAAGATATTTGATCTGCAAGTGTCAAGCCTGAAAAGTCCCTTGGCTGCTTGTGAGCATTTCACAGTGAATTCTTATAAAAGTTAATCTTAAATGTGTGTCCTTCTTTGGAAGGGGATTAACAGTGCTCCTAGGAGTATCAAAATGGGAGACATACTCAGCTGGACAAGAATCTTGACTAACCAGTCTACAGTCACAGAGGGGGAGAAAGAAACTAAAGATAGTGGTTGATGCCAATGCTGCTCTTCTTGCAAACAGACTTGCTGTTATATGAAGCTTTTTGTGTGGAATTAATTTCAAAGATAGCACTGGGGAAATGGAAACCCCTTTAATGTGCAGATGATGGTGTTTTCAGTGCTCATCAGAGCAATCGGGAGCTGCTCAGAGCTGAGTTTGGACACTTTTCCTTTGTCTGGTATGAGAGTGCCAGCACTACTTTAACCTTTCTAAAAAGCGTATCTTTCCCTAGTGAGTAATTTGCAGAAGAAAAATACACAGTCTGATTGAAGGAATGAAATAAAATGTAAGAGGAAGGAAGGAATTAAAACAGTTAAGTGAAGGCTCTGGTCAAATCCATTCTTCCTGGCTCTGCTGTTCTCCACTGCTTACTGTAACCGCACCTCACCACAAAGTGTGTATGAATTTATAGGGGGTCTCTTCTCAATTTTTAATACACAGATGTGTCTAAACACATTGTCACAGGAAAAGGGGGAATCTAGTCTTACAAATGTTTTTAACATTAATGGAAGCCCTGCTTCTCTGTCCTTTAATTGCCTTGAGACTCTCCAGACGGGGTCAGATCCTTGTCTCCTATCAGTTTTCTACTGACCACTCACCCAAGTGAGTTACTGCAGGCTTATGCAAACAGGAGAACTGCAGAATTGGACCTTTTGGTTTTCTGCATGTACCCTGCTGTGTTGATGATTAGTCTTTTTAAAATCAAACGAGATGAGATAAGAGCAGTAAGCTCTGCTAACACAGCCAAGCCGTGTATGGACTTCGGGTCATCTACTCCTCTTAAATCACTGCCTGATTCCTTCAATTACTCAAAAGCCAAACCCAGAGACTAACCTATCTATGGCCAAAGTATTTCTGTTCCTAAAAAAGGCAGACATTGAGCTCCATATGCAGATTTGGGGTGCTTTTTGCTGTTATTTTAAGGTGATGTCTTCTGAGTAGCTGCCATTTCTCATTCCTGTCAGAGCAGACTAGTAGTTCAGACTGTTGCTGCTGGCACTGTGCCTTGTTGCAGAAATAGTTTATTTGTATAGGTTTCTGATTCTTCATATGTAGGAGACCCGATGCATTTTATTCATTCTTATTCTGGCTGAAGGTGGTAGGTTCTCATTCTCCTTTTATAGTCTGCATGTAGTTAACAGCTACCAACTGCTCTTGTGGAATGAGGATGAGGGCTTGTAGTAATTCTCTCCTCTATTACTACAAACAGCCCACTGGGTCTGTGCCAGCTTCTTCAGTGCTACCCCACTGTGATCCCACCACTTATGTTTCAGATCTCTCGGTCTCTCCTTCGCTATCTAATTCCGTGCACTTGCTTCCTGGCGAGGTCCCTCAACAACACGATACCGCAGAGTGAAGCTAACATCCTCCGCACTAGGGTTTTTTAGGAAGGGTTGAAAGACACTCTCTGATCTTGGCAGGCCGGTATCTAAAAAGTGGTAATGTTGGCAGCTCACTCTTGGATTGGCCATTCTGGAGAAACTGGCTTCATCTCATTCTTCATTTATACGCCTTTTACAGTCTCCCGTGTCCAGAGTTTTACTTCTTTTCTTGCTGGAATAGATTAAGAACTGCTGATTAGACAGACACTACATCGCAGTTGATTGAAAATCAAAAGTCAAGATTTTCAGAAGGTTTAGGAAGATGAATAAGTAACATACTTCCTTCATAATTAAACCAGTGACTGAGCTGCTGGAGCATGGAATGGATGTAATTTGGGACATTTATTCACGTTCCCAAGTATGACCTTTTGAGCTAACTTTAGGTACTTCCGAAAAAAATCTTGGCCAACTGTCAAAAACATATATAATCAACAAGCAGAGAAGTTAGCTTTAAGTAGACCACCCTGAAATAGTTCTGCTTTTGCTGGCAATTTATACCATTCCCCCCTGGATCTCTCCCTCGAGTGGAATATCCTGCTGGATTTATTGTGGCTTCAGCACAAATATGGTAGCAAAGTCCCCTCACAATTTTCTCATGAGGAAGGATTCAACTGCTGACGAGGAAATAAGGTGTTATAGATAGCACATAGCTTGTTTATAACCTTTTTCTTGAAAGTAAGTATCTTCCACCATCTTTGAGCCTTACTTCTTGGATTCTTTATCCTGTAGAATAGGCAAAGCTCTGCTAGGCAAAGCTATTCATAATGAATCGATAACATATATTTTGGCCCTGCACAGAGAAGTGGGAAAGCAGTGTAGCTCAGTTGCAGTGTAAAGAAAAATATACTTTTAGAAGTTACTTAGACTTCTGGGTTACAGCTGGGAGCTGCTCACCTTCTTTTATGGAAGACAGAGGAGCACTGAATTCACCTAGCAAACCTGCGGGATGGTTTTAGTACAGATGTTTCTGACCCTTTAGAGCAGGGGTATTCAAATGGGGCACTCTGGCGTGGGTGAGGATTTTAAGCACAGTTTGCCCAGAGCTCACCGAGGTCTCAGACTGACATGTGGGAAATCTGTATTTATTGCCAGATCCTACAGGTTTCCCAGGGGCAGCTGCAGTTCACTGCCTCAGTCCCCAGCTGCGGAGGTGACGTGTGCTACTTTTCCAGGAACCAAACCTCAGTAAAACTAACCAGCTGGCCTTGAGCTCCTCTGATTTTGGGACTCTTCTTGTGGGTCAGCATTAGGAACGTACCAATAGTAGTTTCCCAGGGGCTGTGAAGAGTTTTACCATTTTGTTAAACAGTGCTAGGTTTTGTAGATTATATCCTGAAATACAAATGTAAACTCTGCCTTCCACCAGGTTTAAAACAGCGGTGGACTGTTTGCCTTTTGATAGGTATCATGCAGATGCATTAGTATTAAGTGTTGGGGAGGATTACGCAGCCTTTCCTTTATTACTGGATGGGAAGTCTATATTAAAGGGATCCTGTGATGGAAAGTTTGAGAGTCAGACGACTGGCATTTGGTGCTGACGCTGAAGTCATAACTAAAGAGAACAAGCAAGTATACAAAGAAACCTATAATAAGTCCCATGATAATGTAGTTTAGCACCGATATGGTGCATATTCATACATTATACTCCATGAGGCTCTAGTGCTGACATAACCACTCACAGCCAGAAAAAAAATCACTGGTAGGATGTGAGGAATTAGTTTCAGTACTGATAGAAATTGCACCTCAGGTGCAAAATGCTTGAAAAGTAGATGTATGTGGGAAAGTAGTGTTATTTGCACTAATTATTTTTACAGTAATGCATGTGAAAAAATAATAAATTTGTGCTGTAAGGATAGGTGAGTTTAACAAGTAAATCACATAAGATATTGCCTTCAAATAAATTAGTCTTCCAGACCCATGTACAACTTCTTTTATTAGTTGCTTATAACCTTTTTTCTAGCCTCTGATTAATTGAGAATACATTTTGATGTCTTTTGCATCCACAAAATACCAAATCTGAATTTGCTTCACCATTTTCATCTTTTTTTTTCTACTGATTTACACCTTAGCTATAAGTAGCAAGCCCATTTTTGTCACTGTTTATTTCAGTTGAGATGTTGTGCTGCATCTTGCAGGTTCCCACCACTCTTGCTGCTCCACATGCAGAAAACGGACAACAATCTTTGCCGGAGTGCACATCCCGGTGTAAAAATTGTCTGCTAATGTGACTGAGGTGCATATGCCCATAAGACAGCAGTGTAAAAGGAAGGGAAGGCATTCTGCTGGGTGATGCTTTTTGCTGGCCTGGTAAGTCTGTGGTGCTCTCCCACTTTGTTAAATTGTTAGCTGGTGTTTGAGCAGAATGCAAATTCATTATTCCAGAGGTTAAGGGAGAACAAGAGGAAGCTGGATTGGCTCATAATGAAGAGCAGTGCAAGCAGCAGGGTGAACTATCAAAGCAAAAAATTGTGTCAAGACAGCTGTCACGTTGGGCTGAGGCAGTATTTTAAATTCACAGTTGTCCACAGCTTATTGGGGAGCCTTTCTCCAAAGACTGAAAATACCAAAAAGGCCCCTAAATAAAACTCATCTGGAGAAGAAGTATTCTGAGTACTGACCGCCGTTGGGTTTAAGAACACCTTATTAGTAGGTCATTTCTTCGTTTTCTAGTATAGGCAATTGCTCTCTCTGAGGCATATTCTCTCTAGGACCACAATTTCCCCTTAAAGAAGGGTTACTGGACAGTTTTAATTTTAAGCAAGAGCAAAATACATTGAAATGGTAGACCTGTTAGAAGGAGTTACCTATTTCTTATTTTCAGGGGGCTGGGCTCACTTAGGGCGGGTCTATGTTTGTTTGGTGAAGCTAGGAAGGAGATGGGTTTAGAGATGCTGTGTTTTGCTTCGTTTCTTTCCAAGACATGACTTTTACCATCTGTAGATATGAATTTGAATGGAATAAATTTAATTCCCATCAAAATTAATTTAGGTTTCAATTCGTTAGCTCATTCTTGCATTGAGAATAAATCAGAGAAACTCATTAATCAGTATTAATTTTCTGTTTCCTAACACTGTAGGTAGCTGCAACACAGTAGTTGGACAATGACTGGTTATTTCCTTGAAGTTTCTTGAAATCCCAGGGCTGCACTGTAATCTTCTCAAGGTTTAACATGCATTTACTAACAGCATAAGTTCTAGCCACAAAGCATGTGATTAAAAAGTGCTGAAAGAAATGTTGATATTTAATTTCCTTTATATTAGCAGTGGCATTCCAAAAAGAAATAAAACTTAAGAGTTCAGAAACTGAACAAGTGAAAGGGAGACTTGGGGGAAAGCTTCAGTTTTCTACTGTGCATTTGAGTTTACTTAAGGAAATGTGATTTACTTACTCATGCGGAGTGGGGAGGCAGCTGTACTTCTCACCGCAGGATCCTGGACTAATTGTGCCCAGTTCCTGGGTATGTCATTGCTGGACGAGTGAGTGGCAAACTCATTGTGTTGCTTTCCTCTGAATTCTCTCCAGTTGCGATCTGAAGCAAGGTTGGCAAAGCAATAGGTAATATGATATCCACGTATGTTAGCCAAAGCAGTAAAAGCTGATAGGAATGAGTTAATACAGCGTGAGTGAATAATGTAGGTGAAATTGAGGGCTCTGGTTTGTGATCCACGTCAGATTTGGCAGTACAGCTAAATCCTAGCTGCCCCAGCTGGCTGTCCTGCCCCCTTTTTAAGGTTACTGCTTCTGTAGCGGAAGTGATGGAGCAGGAGATGTATCTGTTCCTCGGCAGCAGCGTACCCATCAGTATTTTAACGTAAACTAAAATCAGTGGCGCTTCCAGTTGATATATCAGGTTGTGCACCGAGGCATCAGTGGAGCTGCGTGTTGCCTGCTATGCTGTCTCTGCCATTGGGGCAGCAACTTTGGACAAAGGGACAGAGAGGATTTTAGGGGCAGCAGACTTTTTGGATGGCGTTGCTATACACGCTGGAATCGTGTGCCATATTACTGAACTAGGAAAATGTAAACTGGTGGGAAGAGGAGGATTATAATTGAACAAACTCCCTATTAGTGATGTATTAGAATATTACAGCAGTTTTACGTTTTCACTAGGTTCCCTGCTGTCTTCATCAGCTTTGAACTGTAGTTTAACAGGTCACAATCCTATAGTGGAATTCCACTTGAATTTTGGTTTCCAAAGGCAACTGACAAGGCTATTAATTTATCATACTCTTTGCCATTTGCCTGACTTCATCACAAGTGTTCACAGCATTTTGCAAGGAAAATAAAAGTAGCTCCTGGGTCTGAAGGGTCTGTAGTCCAACAGTCAGATCATGACACAGAATTAAATCAAGGGAGAGATGCAAGTCTTTTTCAATAGCGTGGTAGACAGCTTGCCACAACCACATTATCTGAAAGTCTGTGGCTGCAGAGGAACTCAGGTGAGCTCAGGGGTGAACGAGTTGACCCTTCCACACTACAGACGTTCAGCAATGGATTAAGCATATTGAGAAATCCATCTGAAGACATATTGCCTGAGAGCTGCAGGAAAAAGACAGGGCTCCAGACAGAGCAGAGAAAAAAGACGTCTAGAAATATGGCTTGCATTTCTTATACCCAGGTTTCACAAAGAATTAGGGATCCTGGAAGCTGAAGATGGTCTTCCACAAGAAAATGAGCACTGTTCTTCCTTCAGCCCCAGTAACTAGGACAGAAAGTACCACCTCCTTGCAGTCCTTCCCATAATAGTGAGTCTCCACTTTTACCCAGTGGAGACATAGATGGACAAGCAAATATAGTTAGGTAGCAGGGGGAGGGTGAGACTCACAACTGTAAATAATCATAGTTCTCTGAACCACCATCAAATTGTGGCATTTATTTTACATTCCTTGGAGGTGCACAGAGCTTTTAGCAGTGTTCTTTTCTGTTTTTGAAATTGAGCAAAACTAAACTAAACAAAGAGCCTGTGAGATCAAGTCCAACACGCCACCAACCCGAATGGGGTTAGTGTGGGAAAGCTAAATATAGGCAGTGTCTCTCATAAGAGTTGGAAGGCCAGGAATGGCACACAAGATGCAGAAAGATATTCAATTAACCTTAATTCAAGTTCCACGTTTCAGTCTGTGCTGCTCTGCTTGCTGAGAGTGTATGTCAAAGTGCCCATGATATTTTGGTGAGGGCATTGCGATCTGTCAAGATTTTCACAGCCCACATCTAAAACCTATTTTTAGTCTTCAGCTCTTAAAGGAAAAAAAAAAAAAAAGGCAAAAAACCCCCAAAAAAGCAAGCCAAGCCAATTTTCTAACAAATTCTTAGGATAATATTCATTGCCGGGCTGACAACCTTAATGGCCAGTTACGGATGAGCTACAAACCCCGGAAAATGAGGCTTATAATGGAAACTGCAATTCAACCATGTAACGATAGCATTGCAGATGGGATATGGTAACGCAGAGCCATTCCCTGCCTGAGTGAACTGGCTGCCTTGGAGTTCTGAGGAATTCACCCACTCTGTACCCATCTCCTCTGAGCTGGAAAGGAAGCGGCAGACATCTCCTTAGATGCTAAGAATCAGAAATGTCAGCATATCAAGTAGTATCATGGTTAATTTCAGGCCTGCAAATAAGAGAAGGACATTTGGATTAGACTGTAAGTAGTTGGCAAACTGTAGAATAGGCCACTAGGAGACAGGGGAGAGGAAATAGTAAAGAATCAGCACTTCAGTGGCTTAAAGCATGCCCATAAGTAAGGGACAGATGTTTCCTATTGGAGTGTCCACTTATAAAACAGCTTCATCCCCACAAAGCGGCACACAGCAGCTTCTTTATATAACTGCAGCATAACACAACATAGCTGAGTGTTTATGGAAGCTTGTTTATTTGTAAAACATTGAGGGTAAAATCAGATAGAGTTAAGAGCAGGTGAGATTTCTGATAAGTGCGCAATATTTCCATGTAGAGCAGCACACTTTTTTTGTCTGCCTTCACAGAAGATGCTATTACACTCCTGCAGCCAGGAAATGTTGAGAAACCTTTATATGTTATTCACATCAGCAGCTTTCAATAATAAAAGTGACATGTCCTCCGTGATGGAATGAATACGGATGCATTAGTATTCTTCATAGAGCATCACTCTTGTCATTACAGTAATGACAGACTTTGCATGCTTAACCTATCACTTATAAAACGAGTATGTTTGTTGCTACAGAACCAGATTGTTCTCTCCCGATGTGTACTCAAGTAAGTGAGACAATTCCAGGATTAAGGGTCTCAGCAACGTCAGTAGGATTAAAGGGAACATTTTTTCAGAAGTGACCGGGATTTGTTAAAAGCCTCTTTCTTTTAAGTGTTATTTTTGATGCATTCCAGCAAGCACGGTTTTTACTAGGTTGATCATATACCACACTGCCTCAGCTACAAAATCTGGATCCAGATTCATAGCTGGGCCAAAATGTCAGCCCTTTCTTCCCTTCGCAGAGACAAAAAATTGTGGTTTATGACAGCCAGGCTCCCTAAGAGCAGGGCTTAGTATCAGGAGATTAGGAGTCCCTTTCCAGATGTGTTCTTAGGTACATCATTTCATTTGTATTTCAGTTTCACCATTTCCAGCGAAGAGGTAAATAAACTTTTCTATCTAGTGAAAGGGAATCTTATCTATAGGACACATAAAGCATATTAGCGTGCATATATTCTAAGAGTTATTTAATAATATACAATAGTTCTGGGACACCTCAGAAAAAAAGCTGTTCCTTGGGGATACCCTCCCAACCTTATCAAAAAGTCCAGACCTGTTTATTTCACAAGCGTCCCTGTTCAATCCTTGTTAACGATGTCTGCCCACGAGGTTGCACAGGCAGCCCTGCCCCAGTACGGCATTAGCATTTGGAAATGCTTTCCCTGATGGTAGTTGGCTTGAAGTGCCCCTTGCTGAAAAAGCACTGCTGTGTGATCAGCAGGGGCAGGCAGGACAGGGTTTGCCGGGGTGTGAATTTGCAGTGCATAAGCTGCTCTGCATTAACTCCTGTAGTAAATGCGTCATTGTGATCACAAAAGCATTTTTAGTACAGATTAAGGTTATCCACACAGGAAGCTAGTGCAGAGTAGCTAAGGCTGTATAAATTCACACCTTAGCTTAGTCAGTACTAAATTTCCCCTATAGGCAAGCCCGCCGTCTATCCACCTACTTAGCTTGTGTGGCTTGTAATGTTGCTTTTCCTCAAGTGCCTGATTTCCGAATACGCTCATGGCTACGTCTTCATTTTTGTCTCTGAGAGTCGTTTGTTACGTACTACCCACCACACAAACCTTTAGTTCCTGCAGCTGCTCTCACATGCGGTACCGATGGCCTCAGAGCTCTCAGTACTAGGTTTGGCTGCTGAAAAACGTAGATACCAAGGGCTGATAGCTCAGCCTACACCCACTGCCATATTTCCATCTGCTGCTGATATTCTCTCTATGGCCATCCTCCTCTGTCCTCCACAACCGACTTCATCTTCCCCCACCTCCACTGCAGCTCTTTGTAGCTGGCTTGGATTAGAGTTGTGTGAGAAAAACAAAGTCTTAATGCAACCTAAGTGTGAACTCACTGACTTACCCCAGACTCAGAGAGCAGCATGCTCAAGGGACCATGTGGAACCGTGCCTGAGCAGAGCTGTTATCATTTAATTATTCATTATACAATAAGCTCAACACTTCTAAATTGTTCGGACACCTTTGACTGGGTATAAAGCTATCCATCGTAACCCAGAAATGCTATAAACTTCCCTTTAGCGCCTCCTCTGCCTCACTGCTTGCTTTTACATTGCTCAGGCTTGTTGCCTGTTGTTTGGATGGTAAACTGTCGGGGACAGGATCGATGTCTTTTATACTTCATCAAGGTCTAGGAGAACAGGGGACCCCCTATCCTGTTACACGGGGGCGCAGCCACAGTACAAGTGATGGTGATCATGATTACAGCTGACAATTGAAATAAATGGTGTTCTGCAAACCTTTTCCACTTTAGCTGCATTAACATGAGGGTCAGAGAATACAACAATGATCCCAATGTTGAAAGCTAGGATCAAACTGGTAGTGTTACAGTTGTGTTTTCCCTCCCCTTTTCACGACCAGATTACACACCTTATTAAGAATATTTTCCTGCTTGCTTTGTGTTATTCCTTTGCCCTCAGCAGTGAAGGAATGCAGGAGCAAGCCTAGCTTTTCTATGCTTTCTCTCTTTCCCCCTTGCTAAAGTATGTGGGACTTGATGTCTAATCCATATGGTTTCTAGGGCAGGCTACTCGGAGAGAATACACCATTATTAGTAGAGGACATCACTGAGATGCTTGAACAATGCCTTATTGTAAGAATGGAGAGAGGTTGTTGATGGTTCAGCACCAAGCCTTGAATTCCCTCTGCTAACCCCACAGCTGACCCACGGGAACCTTTTATCCTTGCCTGCTACCCCTCTCTTTTGCTGAAGAGTCTTTGTTGCCTTTCTGTTAATAAGAGTCCTTGGCGAACTCATTTGCATGGCGATTTGCACTTCCAGCTCACAGATAATCCATAGCCAGCATGTTGCTTGAGTTCTAGAAATAAACAGAAAGGGTTCAGAGACCTTATATATTAAAGGATGTGCTTTGCAGAGGAGAAAGAAGACGGTTCCCCCTCTGCTCTGAGCTTCTGCACTGTACCTCTTTCAAACACAGGGTTATTAATGCAGTAAGTGGGAAATTCTTTTCAAAATCCTCTCTGAAAGCTTGATGAGGTGTATGCCCACTTCTCTGTGACTCAGGCAGGATACTAACTTTTTATCATGAGGCCATCATAAATAACTAATTTTAGGGGCAGTCGGAACCATTGATAGGAAGTCTTACTGCTCCATAGCCACAGATGGAAAGCTCTTTGGGATGGACACCTTGTAGTGATTTCCTTGCTGAAAACCTTCGCAAATGCAGATTTTGGCTTCCTACCCAGTGCTCTGAAGAAATTGCTCTATTAAAACCTCTCCTCCCCTACCCAAGAGGTTGTTTTTCCCCCAGAGCTACCAGTGTCTCAGTGTAAGTGAGTGTAGGCAGGCTGTTTAGCAGAGCAGGTATTTGGAAAAGAGTGCACCTAATTCTCACTTTTGACCCCGCAGGCCTGCACTCAGGCACTAAAATCACAAGCTGCCTTAGTCAAATGTGGCTTTTGTATATCCATGTGAAAAGTATGTGTGTGATGATGATTCCTAGTTTCTGGTTAGGTCAAAGTAAGTACGATTTATGATGGCCTGAACTTTAAATTTCCATTAAATGTTCCAAGTAAACACTTGTTACTAGTTTGTAAACGATGTGATAAATAAGTAAGTTTCCGAGCTTCAGCAGCTTTTAACTTCTTTGATAATCTTGGCTTTTGGGTGTTTTTTGAAACAAGTATAAGCAGATAAACTGCTGCCAATGTGAATATTTGGATTTATTGATTTGACAGGTTAATATTGACCTCTTGTCTTGGTCAATATTTGCCTTGGAGGATATTAAATCTTAGTGTCTCTTACGAAAGTCAGTACATGTATTGTACCTAGAACAGAAGAAAATGCTAGAAGTTTTATTAAGCAATAATGACAGTTCGGTACAACTAATTATTTTCAAGTTAAAGTCAAATTAATCAATCTACTAGACTGCTTTTTTAAGAGTGGTCAAGCACCTTGACCTGCAATTTGGAGACGCTTAGTTTCAATTTATCCAAGTTTAATAAAGGAAAGTGTGGGGGGAGAAACAGCCAAGATGTTTGATTTATAGTTAAATAAAACATTTTGTTTAACCAGATATTAATATATTTGTTTTCATGTGAAAGAAAAGCCCACTGAAGGAACAAACAGAAAACCACAATCTTTTTCCTCTCACTTCACCCACCAAATAGAAAAAGCAGTGCTTTGAGCAGTGCTTGTTATTGCATTCATTATACATGTTTTCACTAGACATATCAGGAAATTTCTCTGCATTATGGCAGTCTAATTTAGAATTTAAGAAAACGGGGGGAAAAAAGACAAACATTTATCTCCAGGGAGGAAACAACTGATTCAGCTGCAGCCAGCCGTTTCCATACATTTACCAGAGTACATTCCTCCAGGGCTCCCACACTGCTGACCTGTAAAAGGTGACCGCTAGGAGCTTCCCCAAGTGTTGTCTTTCCAGGCTAGACGCAAGGCTGTTAACAACATGAAAAAGGGAAATAGTTTCCCTTGTTCTCACTGCTGGAGGAACCATTTTCTTCCTTCTAACGGGTTTCTCACAGCTCCGCCACTTAATAAAAAAGGAGATGACGCTGATTCCCATCACACATTCTTCCCATTTCTCTGGGCATAGGTATTTAACAAAAAGGAATGTTCCTCTAAAGTTTTGCCTAACTCTTCTCTGAATTACTGCGGGACGGCTCATGCCATTCCACAGCTGTTGTCTTGTTTACATAGCACGGTTTAAATGGACATTCCCATGATGGGACATATGGAGCATGGGTGTTACATGTTGCATTCTAGAATAAGGCTAGTTAAATCCCACTTTTATGGCTTGAGTTTTTAAGTCCGTGTGAGACTTTGCTGCAGGAGACTGACAGGAGGGACAGGTGTATCGCGGCTTCAGCCTGGTGACAAGTTTTCACATTCAGCTACATTCTTCCAGCAGCAAAGGGCCGAGCAGCTGGCAGCCCCCGAGCCTCCCTGCCTCTGCGGGAATGCCTGTGGCAGGGAGAAGAATGTGCTGCATCCCTCGCCCCGCCACGCAGCCGCATTGCCATGCAGGCACGGCTGCCGCTCCTGCTCATCAGGTGAGACCTCCCTGGGACGCAGCCTCAGCCACCCTGAATGTAGTCCTGAGGTCCTCGCCCTGAGAGATGCTGAGCCCTTTCCGGTGGTGAGCAAGTCTCGCAGCCAAGAATATGGAAAGAATAGAGATTGATGGATTCAGGTCTCTTTTTGCAAGCAGAAAAATTTTCCAGTTTTGAAATGGGGTGGAAAATAGACATAGCTCATCAAGTCCCCTCACTTGCTTAAACGTAAATTTCAACAGGAATAAATTGCACCATTTTCTGCAGGATACAGTTTTAAAAGGGTTCTTCTGAAGCTTATTCAGCCTGTGAGCAAGGTAACTCCATTAAGTGAGCGCTCCTAGATGCACACACCCTTTATTTGCCTGTTTTAGGAAGCTCTTTTGAGGAATAGGTATCAAACACAACCAAAAAATCTGAAAAACAAATAAAGACTAGGCTGCTTTTGTCTGCATTGCAGCTAAGGGCAACTAGACAGGAAGCAAAGGGCTGAATTATGCTTTGTCCTACATGTATGTGTTAGGGAGGAGAGTACATCCTCCCCACTCCCTCTCTTTCCCCTTGTGTCCCATCCCTCTTGATATGCAAAAATGTTTTTTCATAGCTCAAGGGATGGCATTAGCACTCCTGGCCAGGGCTAGGCATTTCTGTAGAAGAGGAAAGTAGGGATCAGCAGGCTGGGCACAGGTACTGGCTGCACTGCCAGGGGCGGCATAGCGAGGGCTCCCTGCACTGCACTTCCATCGCCTTTCACCTCAGCACTCCTTCTTCCTTCTCCAGCGCCTATTTGCAGTGCTACAGCAGTGAGCAGGATGAAGTGCTGCACCGAATTCCTATCCTAACTGTTTGGGCTACAAATCCAGCCCTAAGAAAAAGCAGAAACCAGTCACCTTCTTCGGTTGTAAAAGAGGAATGGTGTGAGAATCTAGGGTGAAGTCCCAGCCCCCACCCCTTCACAGACGGCATAGCCAGCAGGCGAGTGCTCTTCAGACTCTTTCCTTGCAAGATGTGTTATAGGTATTTCTGCATATGAGCTATTTCCTCTTTTTCCCTTTTTTTTTTTTTTTCTTTGAAGGTCACTGTAAGGGTGAGCTGCATCATTCCACAACTCAGCAAAGGCAGGTGCTACAATTACCTATTCTAAAAGATCCTGCAAGAGCATTTGCTCTTTTGCAAGGAGAGCAAGCATCTGGGATCTTTCCTCTCTTACAGTAATCTCATTTGCTGTGAAATGAATGAATTCAGATCCCTGAATTTTCCTCAAAGACTGTCTCTACCAGCCAGCTGATCTGCAGCAATCTAGAGGGTGCAGGATACATAAATCTCCCTCCTTTACGGCCACCTTCCTCCCACCCTCCCCCCAAATTGTACTCTCTCCCTCCTGATAGCAGCAGGTATGACTGATGCATCCATCCCGTGGCAGGGAGGACAACGGGGGTCTGAAGCTGCAATGCTGCTTGGTGACCACCTGCCGAGAGCACCAAAGAGCCAGGCGCTGGAGCCCACAGCGTCGCGTCTCCCAGACAAATGGGTGCCTCGCAGTTGGCCTGAGGATCAGCAGCGCTTGACGTGGAGCCCTCCTGCACAGCAGCCATGGCGTTATGTGCTGGGCCATCTGGTCGTAGCATTTGAGAAGTTTTTCTCATCTCTACCATTGATGTTGTGCTCTTCATGCGCGGCTTTGGAGCGCTCCAAGTCCATAAGCACGATGCAAACCTATTCTGCACAGTATTTGTATTCATATTTGGATATATTTATCATAAAAATTTTCATGATGTTCTGGGACCCTGTCATGTGCTATACTTAAAATATATTTTGGGATTCTGACATATTTGGAGCTGGGTCAGATGTGGAGCTTGGCTCCAGATCAGAATCTCACTTACGTTAAGTCTAGTTGTGGTATGAAACACTAGACTAGGGTTTGTATTCAAATTAAACAATACTAGAATTCTGCAAGCTGTTCTTGTAAGAGCTCTGCTATATTTGGTGGCTACCTGAGCAGCTGAGGCTTTAAGTAAAGTCAGTAACGCTTGCTCCACTTTTACCAGCATGATCAGAAGACTTGTTAAAAAGAAAATAACTGGGTTTTTTTGAAACCTAACTGGAATATAGGCTTTTCCCTATAAAAAAAATTTGGTCACAGGCTTAGGTTTGTATCAAGGAATTAAATGAATTTTTCTTTCTAAGACTTTTTTTTCTATATATTTTTCTTGGCAATGAGTGAGCCAATAACTTCATGAAGGGAAGAAGAAAGATGACCAAAGCAACATAGCCGTGAAGTATCATGTATCTGATGGTGCTGAACACTGATATCAAATTTGTCATTGTGCGCATTTCTGGCTTAAAACTCAGACGCAAAATCCAAACCAGAATCAGAATGTAGCAGAACATTTATTTTGGCACATTAAACATGGAGGCACATATTTAGAACAGCTTGTGGAGGAAGAGTCACACCTTTAAAAACAAAACGAAGCCTGTGTTCGCACCTCACATGTGAAAACTGGACCTAAAAATAATATAATGGTTTCACTACGTTAAGCATATTACAGCACATGGAGCCATCAAGAACTTCCTTAGTTCCTGGGACCTCCAACACATTTAATACCTGTTCCTTGCCGTGATCCCTGCCTTGCCGTTTTCCCCGTGCATAAATATACGTTGTCCCATCTCAGGCATTCCAAGAGGTGCACGGAGACTGTGGCCTCCTGATGAACAGTGCGGACAAGAGGAGCAAAGCTGCAGAGCAGAACCACGGGTGCTTCTGACCCAGCACTGATGCTGCACAGGCTTCAGGGGCTTTGTCCCCAACCACATCATCCCATTTTGTTCCAGCAGGGAGCCATCCAGCCTCACGAGCCCAGTCTGCCAACCTGAACATGGTAATGGGGGGTAATCAGGCAATTCGCTTGAAAAGCACACTCCTGGGCTCAGCTCGAGCATTAATGTATGCCCAGCCTGATGCAGCAGCAGCTGCTAAGCACCTCTTATGGTTGCTGTTGGCAGGGGCATTGCCTGAAGGTGCCCCTCTGCCTTTCTGCCTCTGTTGGTGATCTGGTAACACAGAAAAACATTGATCTATTCACGCCTTCCCTCTGTGTGCCGTGCTCTCGGTGCCACCATACGTACTGACGGTGCGTTAGTGAAGCTCTGTGCGTGCTTATGAAGCACAGCAGGCAGCACAGAAATGCTCTGTGCTGTTTTGGACAATTATGCCATTTTATTTAATAGTGCACTGACTAAAGGCTCTCCTGGATGCTGTAGATAATCCCCCCCCTAGTCCCACCTGGTAAATGAGGAGGACTCATCTTGTTTTTCCCCCCCTCCAGCGCTGCTCCCCTGGGAGTGGCGCTGCCTGTGCAGATGCACAGAAGAGATGGTCCACGTGCTCTCCCATTGCTGCTGCTGCGAGGGGCCCTGCGCCTGCGGGGCCAGGGAGGGAGTCTCCTCCCCACACTCACACCGGCTCCTCACACCGGCCAACAGGTCAGCGTGACGTGGCTCTGCGTAACTTTCAGACAAACCCAACTGCTCTGCCTCCTGATGGGCAAGAGGAGGCTGCTTGCGTTAGTAAACGTGTTTGAGGTATCAGTAGTGATGAGAACGCACCGAAACACAAATCACACGTTCCACTGATGGGAAGAACTCAAAAAGCATGAATCTGACAGGTCTTCATAAAAAAGTCATAAGGCTGGCTGTGAATATTCCAAGTACACAAAACCAATTTCTGTTCAAGTTGACTTACAGTCTGAGCCTTTAGTATTCACATTGTCAAACTATTCTGAGATCTGGAGGGCAAGAACTTACCTGGCTCTCTTTCTTTTCTCTGTTTAAGGAGGTTCTCATGTCAGGATTACCTGCAAAGGAGCGGTCCCTCCCTGCCACCCTGCCTCAGGCAGCTTGCCCTACGCAGGAGCTGCCACCCCTGACGCTGCCTTACAGAGAAGGACCGGGGGAACATGTTTCATTCTGCGACATTCCCAGATCACTGCCTATACAGCTCGACAGCTAAAGAAAACATGAGTGACCCAGAAAGAAAGTAGAGGTATGGACAAAACACAGAGAGGAAGTCTGCGGCACTGATGACTGGGGTACCTTTGACTTCCGGAGGAATAGCAGAGGCAAGGGACAAGCCAGCGTGTTGGCACGCTGGTGATGGCTCAGAAAGCTGCTCCCACCCTCAGTTTTCTGCACGTGCGAGCGGCTGAGGTGCACAGGATGAGGTGCACGGGTGCTGCCATGCCCCCTTTGCTGTGGGGGAGCCGCCTCCGGCAGCGCAGCCAGCCAGGGGCAGCCCTGCAGCAACCAGCTGTGGCGGTTTCAAAGCGAATGCAAGCCAAAGCTCTGACTTTGTGCTGCTCACAAGGCCACTGTTAACGGAGAGAGGCGGGGAGAGTAAAAAGCAAACAGTCATGCGGTAACTTTCCCCTCAATACAGGAGCTATTACTGCAGTCCCTGTGTATGGCGCACACAGCCCCTTTATTATGCACACCCTTTAAGAGCTACCTTGCACGATAGGGTCCTTGTTCTCTCTCACCCTCTCCTGCTGTAAGTTTTCCAGATGGAATGATACTTTCTTTAAGCGCTCCTTCACTGCGCTATCAGCTACCTCGCTCACCTGGGAAATGAAGGCTAATTGGCCCCGTGCAATTACAGATTCATATCACGGGCACTCAAGGTAGGCAAGATTAACTACACAATCATTGCAGAAATGGTAATGACGAAGCTAGAGACACCTTGAAATCATCACCCAAAGCTAAAAATTGTGACCAGCATACTACCCAGGTAATTGTAAACTATGAAGTCATACAGACATCTTTGGAAGATATTTACAGGCAATTAAAGCAGAAGTCCTGTATGATAAATTGTAATATCCTCAAAATCTCAAGCGCCTTCATTCTAAGATTTCTAAGCTATGGCTTAGAATCCCCAGATTTTTTTCTTTCTAAACTAAATTGCATGCAAGTGACCTTCTATCCTCCCCCGTCTTGAAATTCTGTTTCACTTTGTTAGCAATTAGTACTACAGAAAAGCCATCTTTAGCTCAGAACAGATTTTCAACTCATTTAACAGTTCATTGTTGGATGATGGAAAAACAATTGAATCAGAGACTGGAGCTAAATGGTTCATTTGAGTACAGAAATACTGTTTATTATTTCGGACATGTGTAGAAATGGCACTTGCTATCTCAGGCCATCATTTCGAGAAGGAAACAGCACATGAAGCTGGATATTAACTGCTAATTCTGTCTGCCGTAATGGTTGCCACAAGTCAGTGTCACTGCCTATGGACTGAGACTGAACTTCATGTGAAAGCACTTCCTTTCCAAAATGGACCCACATGAAGCCATCTACTCCAGCAGGGCTGCCCAACCCTGCAACCCACGGCACTTCTCGGTCACTGCTAGAGTCTTAACTTATGAAGTACTTAAAGATGAAAGATACTGTAAAAAAAGGTTTGTGTTTTTAGAGCTCGAAGAAGGCTAATAAATAAATGAGTCTTTATGTTAGTCTTAGAACATTGTATGGCTTCAGGCACGTCCATGCTCCTTTTCAGGGCAAAACAGAAGAGAAGTAGTTTTGGTCTCTGAATGGAAATGGGTTTAGAGAGGAAGCAAACTGTGTCTCTTAAATGGAAGTGAAAAGGAAAACAGTGCAAAGATCCATGTGCCTGGCTTCCTTGAGAGTCCTCCGCAGGGGAAGGGAAGGAGTCCTGTTAGAAGGGCGAGATGTGGTCTGCGCTTGTATAGACAGGGAAATAAGAAAATGGCTTCAAGAGGTGAGAAATACCAAAGAAATAAAATAAGTATGGTAAAAGAGGTGTTTAAGAGGCTTATTCTCCCTCGATGTATTCCCTGAAATCCTATTTAATATTAATGGAACTTGAATACACAGCTCGTGGGGAAAGAACAGTGACCTTTGTGGGCTTAAATAGGATCCTACAAAATTCAGAGCAGCAAAAGAGGTAGGCAAAACAAGTTGCTTAAATTCTAAAAAAAATGCAGAGTACAGATGCCCAGAATGAGCTATTGGGAAAACAAAATAAGATCAATAGAACAGAGGAAATAAAGAGATAGTTGATGTGAGAGACATACCCTAAACTCAGGTTGCTTCCTTGCCTCTAGTAGATCTCACCGACCTGTAGTAATGGCATTAGAAATGTAGCCCATAATAAAGAGCTACTGCTCACTTCAGCCAGCAGACAAGCGCAAAGATATACACATTTTCAGCAGCACATCACTGTAAGGAGTTGTCCCTCCTCTTTTTGCTATGCCATGTGATAAATCCTATGAAGAAATACATCTCCTTGCATGATATTTCATACAGCCACAAAAAAAACCCAACCCACTCAAGACACAGCATTGCAAACATTTGTACTGAGCTACGATTCTGCTGGAAGAGTTTAGGAAAATGTAGCAGGTCAGTCTTCAATGGGTGTTTGGTGGTAGCGGTCTGCAGGAACCTACAGACCTTGGAAGGGGTGGCCGTGCAGCCGCAGTTGAAAAGGGGACAAACTCTGCTGGGCAGGAGGATGCTGTCTCTGAACTGAGGGGAAGATGAGACAGGGTTTAGCTGGGGGGGAATCACAGGAGCCACAGGAAGAAACAACGAAGGTGGGACGTAAACAGAGAGGGTGATTAATTTTGATGGTTCCCATCTCCTGACTGCAATAAATCAATACATGTTAGCCTCAAATCTGGAAGAAGCGATGTTCTGGCAGACTCCTCTGAAAAGCTGATGGCTCCGGCGCGCCCTGATTTGCAAGGGTATGAATGGCAGCAAGGGGAGAGCTACAGCAGTAAGCCTGCCCACGGCTTATCTGCATTTCCTTGTCAATATATCTTTCCAAATCAGCATCCAGTTAAAAAAACAACAAAACCCAAACAAACCAGCCTCCAGATGAAATCGCTAAGGCAACATGCAGCTCCCCTAAGAACCAGAGCAGGAGTTTGGTTATGGCGAGCGCTGAGGAGTGACCAGCCCGCAGTACAGCTACCTAACCAGGAGGTTGCCTCTCACATCGGTCTGGGAAGCTTTACATCATGGTTGTAGTTCACGAAGTTTTACAGCTGATTTATGGTATTGGTTTCAGAACTCTCTATTCTTTTATAAGTGTACGGGACTTTTCCTATAAACACGGATTGAGGAGAAGGCTTTGGAGTATTTTTTGCACATTGTAATCATATACAGGCATGCTATCACTTGCAAAAAAAAGAAAAATTATATTCCATCTCTCTACATGTGTGTGTGTATAGATATATATATCTTCCCTGTTTTATTTTAAGCATATGGGCTGGTGTTCCTGTGGGTAAACCACCTAAAAATTAGTTCCAGAACAGACATGTTAATGGAGACTCAAATAACTAAAACATAAAGTACAGCTGATGAAACCTTGGCAGCAAGATATTTGAGCATTGCCAGAAAAACAGTAGATTCCCACCTTACGGCCAAATTTCATTACCCTTTTGATGACCAATCCTACCAGTTTGCTTTGG
This sequence comes from Chionis minor, assembly GCA_013398295.1. NCBI lineage: Eukaryota > Metazoa > Chordata > Aves > Charadriiformes > Chionidae > Chionis > Chionis minor. Next base: position 584,048 of record VZSF01009393.1, on the reverse strand, counting down.
TCTTTGCAACTTTTAAGTATTCCTTATGTTCGTGAGATTAACGCATTGTTGCCTGCAGTCATAACACCTTGGACTGCGACGCTGTCAGATCCCTTCAGTTGAGCCAGGGTTTGCCGAGCTCGGTGCCCGGATAGGACGTTTCCTGGGCACCCGTGGGTGGCTGTGACGAGTCCCCTCCCGAGCTGCGCAGCGCTCCGGCCTGGCAGCACCGCTTCCGAGCGCACTGCCCGTGCTGTCTTTTCCCATGTGGCAGAAAGCTGACAGGCGCTTGCTGGCACCCATTAAAGATTCCAGGAGGCATTTTATAGATGAGTGAGTTATAGATGCCTATTTGCTGGCTTCCTGAGGGGAGCTGCTCTGATGCCGGTTTTTATATTCATGGCGAAGTTCATTGGAAAAGGTATCTTCACTTCCTTTCGGATCTGTTTTGTGAAGCATCTGCTCTGTTTCATGCAGGCTATGTCTGATTTCTGAGGAAGGGAGCAATTCTTATGTAGGATTTACACATGGCAGCAGCAGGCAGAGCGAGCATTGAGGGGCAGGCTTAATCCTCAGCTGTGCTCCAGCTGATATCAAAGAGCTTTTATATTTAATAAGTCTCAAACACTTACAATCAAGGAGGACAGAAAAGTACAGCAAAATACAGTAGAACCAAACTATCCTCCAGGGCAAGATGAAACACAAAATGAAGAGCACAATATTTCTTACATGGGTAGAAGTCCACGTTCAGTAACAGTAAAGAACTATACACAAATCATCCCGCTGTTTCAGGAGGATAGTTTATCTAAATATGATGTCAGCCAAAAAAGCACTGGAGTGCTGATATTGGGTAGGTTTGTGTCAGAAAGCAAACATATGAGTATGTGCCATGGGAGAGAACTTCTCCCCAAACCTTTTTTCTTCTCCTTGTTTCCTCCAGGAGAACAAACTCTGCATCTCTTCTGACCCACCTGGCCTCCCACATCAAGCAGAAAATACTTCAGCTGCAGCGATCAAACATATTCCCTTTCCTGCCCCACTGGGGGAATGCTGCTCCCAAAGCCTGCTGGGGTCTGTTTCTGTCCCTCTAATATGGGGACTGTTTTAATTTTAGACACGAGCTGTCCTTAACCAGAAACACCAGAAAGACACGTTTTTAGAGGTTTTAACTAACCCAGAACAAACCTCTCAGCTGGAAAACAGTCTTCCTTAAGTCCATTGCACACTTTCTTGCTACCAGACATTCCCAGCACCGTGCACAGGGCAGCCCCTCACACACAAGAAGCCACCTTCTTGATCTTGAGATCTGTTGAACCCAGATAAGATGGCTTCACCCTGTCCCCCAGCTAGCTGGCAAAACACAGGCTTGAAAGTTCCTGTATCTCCTCCCAGTCCCTGTAGATATAAATACGAAGTCCTTGTGTCACTGTAATAGGTCTTTTCTACCCTTCTGCTTTTTCATCCATAGTGCTTATCCGCCACCATCAGTGCCTATCCATTCTCTTCTCTCAGTCCCACTTCTGCTCCATCATGAAAGAGCTTTTAGGAGCATCGCCCTCAACTGTAAAAGGCCATAATAAATTCCCTTTCCTTATATTTCCCTCCAAACATTACTGCTTCCTGCAATGTTAACAGTGTTGCCCTTCTGCCCCAGCTTCCTCCTCTGCCAGCCCCCACCGTCACTGACATTTGCTGTCCATCCTGTATGACCGGTTGCCGATATATTCCTGCTCACCTACAAGGGCAGTGTCTCTCCTAGCTCCTTGAGAGGCTCAGACAGAGAGAGCATTTAACACATGTAGCCTTCAGCTGACTGGTTTTGACAGTGTAATGTTGGAAAGATAAAGGAAGAGAAAAGCTTGCGTTGACTTCTAAGAAGACATCCATAACGCAGCAGTGCAGTTTTCGGGGAAGTGTACATGCGGAGGGCTCTAGGTGAGGAAGAAGCATAGTAGGGCTGTGGAAAATGGAAACCCTGCAGAAGGGGTCCAGGACTAAGGCGCACGGCTGATACTAAGGATGGTAAATTAAGAGGTTACCTCGTGGTCCCTTTCTAACTGGGTTAGACCTCGATAGCCAGCATCATCTTCAAAGACTTACATTTTCTTAGGGGCACAGCAAATAGGGGAAATAAAACAGCTTGAATTTACCTTTGGCATAAAAATAATAAAAGTAATGTAAAGAATATGACAGCTACAAGAAGTCTATGACAGTAATTTGAAGAATCTGTGCCCCTGAAAGATGCAGTAAAGTCTCTGGCAGCTGGAGGCCTGACAAAGTTGAGATGATGCAGACACAAGGCTGGGACCTGTAATCCCAAGCAGCCGGGCTATTTTATTATGCTTATTCACGTGAATACTTGTGAAATCTACAGGAGATCTGTGGATTCTTTAGATGATAATATCTCCTGACTGGCGTCATTTATCTCGCTACTCGTGGCAAGGAAAAATGTCCTAAATGTTTGTGATTGGGTTTCAGATGCTTTTCTGACTGCCGGCTTACTTTTTCAGCCCTATGACTCTCCTGAGGCTGTGCTCAGTGACACCTTAGTTCCACAGTTTTCAAGATAACAACTTAATTTCTGCCCAGATATCACAGGTATCTTACCTCATTCTCTTTCCCCAAAAATGTCACACAGAAGAGGTTACAGTGCTCTTCCTAGATGGAGAGACATGTGAAAGAGACCTTTAGCATCGATTTTTGGAATCAGCCTCAGTGGTTGATTTATAGGGCCATGCCCTATAAACAACCCTTTCAAAGCTTACAGTTGTGCAGCCTTCAAGGAATTGGGCTTTTCCCTTCCTGTACCTCTGTTGAGAGAGAAGGAAAAGCCTAGAAAGTCACAAAGGCAGGAGCTCTGGAAAGCTGACTGGCCATCTTCACGCGCTCCTACCCTGCAGCACGAGGCAGATCCAAGCCAGTTGCAAGGAAAAGGAAAGTGGGTGATCTGACAGCTGGCAGTCTGGTGGGGACAAAGGGTGTGAGAAAACTGGGGTGTCTCCTCAAAACATCTGAGAAAGAAGTTAAATCCATAGTACACAAGTCTTTTACACCTGATAGATTACAAGTCTGTTGTGTAGATTTTGTCATGTACTTGTAGGCAGCTTAAAATTTACTTTGTTCTGATCCAGAGAAACTAAGCAGTTATTTTGCAGATGCAGATAAGCCTTTTAGAGTCAGGTTTTCTGGTTGTGGTGTGGTTTTTTTGGTTGTTGTTGTTGTGGTGGTGGTTTTGGTTTTTTTTCCCCCTGCCTGGGATATGATATAGTTGGGCACTTTATCTTCCCAGTAAAGGAATTCCTATACATACCCGATCTGAGCATAATCAGGAAGAACAGATTTTTCTTTGGAAAATTTGTATGAACAAGCACCAATTTCCCCGAAAACTCTGTTCCCATCCTTCAGAAGTGGATTAAAATCTTCAGCTGCTAATGGCATAGCATTTTTGAAACTGTACTTGAATAACTGGGGAAGGGACGAACACTGATAGAGGTGACCAAATTAGGGATTAGCATAGAAAAAAATGCAAGTAATAAAATTGGGATTTCTGTTGAATGCAAGTTTGATCTGTTCAAATTTTTGTATTTTATTCTAAATTTATCTTCAGCAGTGGCTGAATTCTGATTGTCTTCAGAAGAGTAGAATAAATTTGCCTGAGCTCAATCATCCTTTATTTTAAAACAGATTCATTTAATTTATATCAACAACTAATTGAATTCTATAACATAGGAAACCAAATCTGAAATTAAATCAGTTCTTCAGATTTTCCTTTCAAGATACAACAGCTTTGGGAGTTATGACAGAGCACTACTACATGAACTACTGACTTTTTCACCATCTGCTGAATGATGTGACACTTTTTTCCTGTGATGTGACTGACTGGGGGGGTAGTAGTGAGCCCGTAGACATCTGTGCCCAGACCACACTGTAGTAACAACAGATTCAATAACTGATTGGAAAAGACCAGTCTTCAGAGCCCACCACTGCCTTCTTCAGACCTGGCAACATAAAATAGAAACCTCGAGAGGAATCACTAATATCATCAAGAGGGGAAGCTGAAGATAACCAAGGGTACTGGACATCCTGCTAAGGATTTTCGCTTGATATCATCGTAGTAATTTGATTAAACAGAGAGAAGAACATGGCCCTGAGCAGAGTTGTGGAGGCCAGTTTAAAATGAAGCACTGATACTCAAATATGCAGTGATTGTAAGAACATATTTTATTGTAGATAAATTACTTGGAATGTATTTATTCCAAATTGGGAAAGAAAGAAAAAAATCACCAGACTTTATCTGTCTTTAAGTCAACTGGAGGACACCGTCCTCTGAACCAAGGGAAGAATTCCTGCTGCAACTAATGCCCTTACCCTCTTAGAATCCATACAGTGATTTTTCTTCTGCTTGCTTCCTGGCACCTTCCTTTTAATTTGGTAATGAAGTCATCTTCCTTCCATCTGCTGCCTTTTCTGATTCCTAAATCTTTGTCCCATGCTAATCTTTTCTGCCTTTGACCCACAATGTCTGTAGGGTTCTGAAGATTCAGCCCATTCTAAGGATATAAATCATTGACAGTGCTTATAGAAATGTTAATTTATTTGCATTGTAGTGATTCTAGGATAGTATGATTGTCACTGTCCTGTGTTCTTGACCTTTACATTTCTGGTGACATTTCTTTGTTTTAGGGCATAAAAATATCCTCAGAGTTACTATTGCCTTTATCAGAGGTGGTTTCCACTCTGGTCTCTCAGGAGCATGCTCTATTTTAATAATTTCTTGAGTAATAAAGTCACTTCTTAAAAGTAACTGCTTCTGCATACAGAAATTATTTAGTAATGACCTCATGTGAAAAAGATAGAAAAAAAGCAACCAGAAATTTGGAATTAACAAGATGTAGAAAATTTCCCTGCTGTATAGTTAGCTTTTTGTGCTGGATCCTATATCTCGACCCTCATTTTGGCATTTTTATATACTCCAAATACTCCAGCACACATGAAAGTTTACTTCTGTGACTAATCCTATTGATTTGGATCCGACTGCTCACGTGAGTGAAGTTACATGTTAATATAGGACTTTGCAGGCTCAGAAACTCTTTGTACGAACCTTGTCCTCCCAGCCTTTCGCCACGACCCATGAATTCCAGTGGTGTTCACTCATATACAAATAAACAAACCAGGGAACCAAGGGATATTAATTGGCCTGGAGCCAGGGCAAGGATGTCTTTTTTTCAGTCTGAGGTTCTGAAGTCTGGTCTCCTCATCCCATTTCTGATTATGGTTCTCCCCTCAGTAAAATTCTTGCCAGAGCTTCCCAAGCGTCGCCTGCATTTTAAAGCAACTACTTGAAGCTATGACAAACGTAAGATAGTTGGTTTATCTGTTATGAAGTGTTCTGTAATACATTCACATGAAAAATGCTTGTGAGTTTTAGTAAAGAACAACATACAGGGTCTGAATTTTGTCTTGAATCTGTCAGTTTGTAGGTCTAGGAGAGCTGGTTTCATCATGTTGAAAAAGGAAATCCTGTGAAATATATTAAAATCCAGATGCAAGGGGGGTTTTATTTTATTTTATTTTTTATTATCAGGTTTGCCAAAATACCAGTAAGGTTATGGAACTAATAAACTAAATCCTATGCTCATGTGACTCAATTGCCTCTAGTCTGCAGATAAGTCTGACTTAAAGATTCAAATATATGAAGTGTTTGTACAGTAGATGTGAAATGAGGATATCTAAGTATTAAATCACTAGCAAGTGTTACCCATCTGCTAAGTATATTAATGTACTGCATCATGTATACCGTACTTTAATGTGCTTATATTAAATTTAAAGTGACAGAAGGCAATCAATTTGGATGTTTGAAAATGAAAGGCTTTTCCAGCTATTTTTCCCCAAACAGTGAAGCAAGTTGTTTTCTGGGTTTTTTTTGGTGATTCTGTGCTATCTTGGCAGATATGAGCAGCACAATGAGAAATACCATACTACCTGAACTGCCAGCAAGCTGAGAAGTGAGGCAAGTCACAGAAGCACTGGATTCTGGTTCTACTGTGTATTTTACCCATATAAGTATACAAAAGTTGAGTAAAATCCCATTTAGGGTGCAAGATGCACTCTAATTCAAAGGCTGAACTGAACAGAAGTGAGAGGAATGGAGGAAGCAGTAGAATGCAGCTAGAATTCAAGTCCACATATACTGAATAATAGATAAGCTCCAGCTGAAAGCAGGAACATTTGGAATAGAAGTTTTTAACTCTGTCTTGGAGCACGCGTGACCGTTATTAACCATTAAAGGTTTTATCCTTGTCTGTCTCACCTCAGTTCCAACACAGAGTCCCAGACTCCAGCTTCTACTTGTATTTATTCTCTGCCTTCTTCCTTTCTTGACCATATTCGCAAGGTTTTTTACAAACTGAACGCGGCTCGTCATTTCAGCAGATGAGTGCTTATTTTTCACTGATCTGTTTTTGCGTAATTCTAATCAGAAGTTTATGTTGTATCTGGTAAAGAAATCCAATAGTGGGTTGTGGATTGGTCAGCCAGAATACGGCACGCTGTAGACATAAAAATATGGAAAGAACTCCAGACACTAGTCCCGTCTGGTGGAAAATTGTTATCTGCAAACACCATCCACATCTTCAAACACAGACCCATGAAATGCAAACAGTAGCATCTTGTGTCAATACCTTTGGCCTGGTCATGCACGAGATCTGCTGAAACGTGGCGTTTATAGATTCGCATCTTCACAGTGAGAGCACTCCCCTCCTGGTGGGAAGCGTGGCCGCCTCGGGTCTGCGTGCACGACCACTTCAGTGGACCTTATTTAACATTCTCCTCTTTTTTTGCTGCTGTTTGAGCTGGATCGCTGCAGATCTGCCGTTCCTTATACTCCACCTGCATGTGTTAATGGCCAGCTCAATATATCTGGGGTACAGTTCTTATTGCAAGCTGCTTTATTCTAGCTACCAGATACAAAACAGGCTTTTCAAGCATTTTAAGTGTTTTGTAACCTGAACTTGCGTGGTGTATCACCTTAAGTGTGACCAGCACCATCTGAGATGCAGTTCCTGCCTGCAAGCAGTTAAATTACTGTTTGCCCATGTGAACAGCCACATGTTTTACTCCTGGAGTAGCGGTTTGACTCCTCAGGCCAAGTTACTCGCTCTAGTTCAAAACCTATAAATCTTCACCAATAAAAAATGTAAAAAATAGTGGCTTTTTTTAAGAGAGAGGGGAAAAAAAAAATATCTTTTTTTTCATTGCACGGATTTTTCATTTCATCAGTTTTTTCACTGCAGTCTCAAAAGTGCTACAGCAATCTGTTTTCAATCTTAGCTAGGATCCTAAGTAGATGCCTTCTTGACTCTGGCATCATCGTGGCTGCAAAATAAGAAGCAGGCTCACTGGCACTGAACATAGGCATGTCCTGGATTCACTCTGCCTCCCGCTTGCGGAAAGCCAGCAAAAGCAGCAAGGCCGAGTCTTAGATGGGGTTTTTTTCCTCCGGTTTATTGTGTTTAGATGGGGTAAGTGTACTGCAGAGCTGCCGGTTGTCCACTTGATGGTATCAAGTAACTGAACACGGCAGGGTACAGCTGCTTAACGCTCTCTATTTGGGCAGAGGTGAGCAGATCGTTTCGTAACAGGTAAAGGAGCTGTGTTATGTCCTTCACCTGCACTAACAACTCCTGTGCTAGATTTCATCAAACTGTGTTTAATTTAGCTTGCTGCTCAGATTCCGTAGTCCAGTCTAGTCTATTCTGGATCAGCCTTGCTGTGAAGTGGAAAAATATGCCTCCATCAGAAATACCACCGTGGTTTTTCTGTAAGGAGGCAACGCAGCTAATCTGCATCTTCAAAGCCCCTCTGGTATCCATTTCTGTGTGAAAACACATTAAAAAAGGCTACCTGAGCTCATTTAGTCTCAAATTCTGTCATCTCTAAGCATTTTAACAAACTTCTAGATGACACATTTACCAGAACCAAGCTTTGGCAAAAAGAAAAATGTAGCTTTAAGCTGGGGCGCTTGGCACTGGTCTTTCTCCTTTCACTCTTCTTCATCACGTTTCCCTTTGTCTGAGGATACATGTGAGAAAGTACAAGGAATAGATGAGCCTTGTCTATTTTCAGGGGTGAGACCAGGCAGGGCTAACATTTCTCCCAGTCGTATAGAGGTATAGCCACCCATTGCAAAAAAAAAAAAAAAAAAAAAAAAAAAAAGCATGAAAATAATTTCTTGGATATTTTAAAGTTGTTCATGCCAGGTTTGGACTTTGATTCTAGTACGGCAGTTTTGTATTTGTCCCAGGCAGAAAAATAACGGCTTCTTACCACACCTCTTTGGAGTAAGAAACACCTAGCATGACATTTGCTCTCCTGTAGGGAAGCGCCTTTGCATTGTGTCCCTCAGAAACATGGTGATCTGGCTCCTTTGGCGATTTTTACGATAAACCCCATGCAACAAGGGGCTTCCTGTCTCAGTCTATTTCATTTCTGACGTGGAATATGCCTTGCCCAAAACAAACGGACAGCACGATGCCGGGACAGAAAGATGTTTGAACTGACAGACTGCATCTTTCGGCCAAACAAGCCATCGAGCCAGGTCACATTGATACATGGGTGCGCGGTCGTCTGTCCCCCGCACGGGGCAGTGAAGCAGCCAGAGGATGTCTGTATTTATTCTGTCACTGAAATAAAAAGAGCTGATCTCGGGAGGAAATCTCACCCTTGCCGAGGTGAGGCAGCACCCGCTGGAGCATGGGACAGGCAGCAGCGGGGTGGCGGCAGCCGGTGCCTCAGTAACCCCCTGCATAAACGGGAGAGATGATAATCACATCCCGAGGGTTTGCAGCGCTGCTTTGCTGGATGTCACCACGAGCGGGGGTGAGTAACGGCGCTGGCTACTAACAGCAGGGGGTAACGCCAAGTGCTGGAGCTGGCGCCGGTGGCTCCCAGCGCCTCGCTGGCCCACCAGCCGCTCCGAGGCAGCCTGGGTACCGCTCATACCACGCTCAGGGAGCCCGCGCTATGCACCAAATAAGAGCATGTGGGTACTATTTGTTTTCTTCTGTCAGATTATTCATCTCAAATACCATTTCGCCTTCCTATTGCCAAGAGATAGTCTGCGAGTTTGGAGTCCTTGTTTTGAAAAGGGCAGTTGCTATTCACAAGTCCTGATCATAAGGTATTCGCTCGGGGGAATTTGTTTGCAAACTGTCCATTGCAACTATTAAATGTTTATCGTGAAGAAATTACCACCTAGGGCTATGTCATCATCATTTCTCCGCCCTGACTAGCATTCACACTTTTTGTAAGAAAGAAGACAGACAAATGACGAAAAACAAATGACTAGCTATGAACTTCTGGTTCGCTTTATTCAAAGTCTAAGGAATTATGCCGAAACCCACAAAGCTCTTTGGGTCCATGTCTTCATGGCAGTTGTGATTGCTTGAATGCTTGGGAAACAATAGGTAATAAAACTGCATAAACACGACTCCATAGGGAAACTTGATTTGTCGTACAAACCAGCACTCTCAGTCTTATCTGGGAAGTGCCGTAGTTGGACAAGTCTCTTTTTTACCCTACGAGTCTGTCTATCTTGTCAGTATTCATGTGAGTAAATGCCAACCAGGGTGAGCTACGCGTTCCTTCAGAGGCCGGTTCTCCTTTGAGAAGCTTCTCAGGTTTGGAAAGTTTCTCTGGTTCCCACAAAACGGCACGCCGAGCGCTGTGTAGGAGATGCGCCATGGTAATGCCCAGATGAGAACCAAACTACAACAGGCAAACACAGTGTTTGGAAGATAAGAGGCAGAGGAAAAGAAACCAACAAGCTTTCCACCAGGCCACGCCTGCAGTTCCTGGCATGCCGACGCTCCTTTTCCAGCCATCCAAACCAGGAGCAACGAAAACGGGTCGGTGTGCGTGACACAGTGAAGAAGCACCGTGGTAAATAAACAAACAGAAAGGAAATCGGCTAAAATTAAACCCGCTCCATGCAATGGGGAGTTAGTGCACACCGCTCCTTTGGAAGCGAGCCCTCGCGCCGCGCTGGGGAGCCGGCCGCTGAGTTATACACGTTTATCCTCCGCGCTCTAAAAAAAGACCGGGACGACAGAGTGTTCCTCGTGTTTTATGCCCGCACCGTGGGCATGACAGCCCGGGCCATAAACTGCCGTAAATTAGCGCGCTTTTCCACAACTTCTCCCAGCGGGGCTCTGCCCACCCCGCGCAGCCCCTTTCCCACCACCTCCCGGGGCCGCTCACTCCCCCCCAACCAAAACAAGGGGGAGGGGGTGGTGGGGATGGTGCCCCCCTCATTTGTCAGCCTAAAACCCCGCGCGTGGGTTGCGCAAAGAGCGCTCCCCACCCGCCCCTCGGTCTAGGTGAAGACATCATGCTGATTGAGGGCGGGGAGGCGGGACAGCGCGGGGAACAGCGCAGGGGACAGCGCGGGGGACAGCACAGCGCGGGGGACAGCACAGCGCGGGGGGTTGCCCGCCCGCCTGCGGGGCGGCGCGGCTGCCGGTCGCCTGCGGGCTTCCCCGCCTGGCGCGGCTGCCGGGCGCCGGCAGGCAGGTGCGGGGGGAGCAACAAGTCCGCCGGCGGCGGCGGGGAGGAGAGCGGGAGGCGGAGGAGGAGGAGGAGGAGGAAGGAGGGTGGGGGTGTGTGTGTGTGTGTGTGTGTGTGTGTCCCAG
>VZSF01009393.1:562082-572802 GCA_013398295.1 Chionis minor | reverse complement strand
AAAAGTGGGGGGGGGCCCTTGCGGCGGAGGTGGGAGAGAGCCGGTGGCGTCGGGCTTGTTTCTGTCGTTATGGGGGGGGAGAAGGCAGTGAGACACCTTGGGTCGGGTCCAAGCGAGGAAGTCATCGCTGGCCGCGCACCCTATGGAATAGCGGTAAATCCCAGGGCTGGGAGCGCTGACTGGGGCCGGCTGAGCTTGCCCAGTGCCCTCACGTCCCTTCTCTCGCCCGCAGAAATCCTACGAGCACTTGGCCAAAATACGAGTAGCGAGAGAAGCGCCGCCAGAGTGCAACTGCCCGCCAGGTAACAGCCGCCGCTCGGAAATCTCCTCTCTGAGGCTCGGAACTCGGGGGGGGGGGGGGTTTGGTATCCCGGGGTTTTCAAATACACCTCAGTCAGATCCAGGGGATGCCTCTTCAATCGCCGGCTGTACCTTGGGTGGAAAAGGCGTGAAGCCCAGAATCAGCTGTTTCCACTGTGGCACTGGACTGGAAGTAACCCTAGTTAAAACCCCCCGTTAGGCTGGGTGATTCCAAACACCACCGCTTACGAGGAAGTTAATGACCTACCCTAGCAAGAAAAAAAAATATATTCTGTCTTAAATGGGGTCGTACTGAATCAAGGCATTGTGTGCTTAGCTTGGGAAGCAGAACAAAAGTTCCTAGCAAAAATATTGAATGACTTATAACGTGGATTGAAATAGGTGGAGACTCCGCTACAACTTACCAGTAATATGTACAAGAGCTTTTTCAGTCTCTTTTTCCTGTAGCTTGTAGATGAAAGTAGTTCCCCAAGCACGGGATTGCAGGCTTCATACTGAGGGTTCAAAACTGTGTCTGGTTATGCAAGCAGGGATGTTCCTTGACTTTGGAAATGGGGCCTCCTAATACTGGGATCAGTTGTTTGTACACACACGCTGCGATGTTTCCTGTGGTTGGTTTGTGCTGCTTTTTGACGGTCTGATAACCGTCAATACTGTTTTAGCTTTATACACTTCTGCAATAAGTACCCAAGTTCAAATGGCATCCTAAAAGTTAAGAAAAATAATGCCGGTGTTTCACAGGGTGCTGTAGGAATTCCAGCATCCTCTGTGCACGCTAGACACACAGTGCGCTTTACAGATCCTGCCCCTCTGTTTGGAAAAACGTCTCCTTTACAAGTGGAATATCGACTGTCAGCGAGACTTAAGCTGATGCTGTCTGCCCATAGGATGTGTGATAGGACTGGATAGCAGGAAGGAGCTCTTCTGGTTTAGGTTTTAATTCCTGCCTCATCAGTCTGGAAGGACTACTGAATCTCGGTGTTCAAACTGACTGCAACGCTTGGTACAGTATTCTGCTGATGATACAACTGAGAGCAGAGTATTTACTGGCTGGTGTAGGAGTTACCATGGCTAGCATGAAAAGGACAATATATATGACTAGGACTGTTTTAAAAGAGTGCACAGAATTAATTGGCTTCCGGCTAGTTTTGGTAGGGAACATTGGTTTCCTTCTGTGCTATATATAACTTTTTCCTCTAAGGCTAACATTAGCGTACAGTGTTGATCTGATTTTTTTTTTTCTTTTTTTCCCTGTTGCTTAACTGCAATAAATTACAAGATTCAAGTTTGCGTACTAAAAATGAGGGTTGCTTGTCATGTTATATGCAAAGATGTATTCTGTAAGCCTGAAACACGGTCGAATTTGATGCTAAGCTCTCTGTCTCTTCTCCTTCTTCTTTAAATTCATCTGTTACAATGCTTTTTACTTACTGTTTTCATACTAAAGGTCAGTATCTACCGTTTCACAGTTGGTGCTAGGTGCTGCTTTACTTCCCCACTACCACTAGAGCTCCACATTATACCAATTTTTACCTGACTTTTTTTTAAGAAGTATGCTTTATCAAATAGATAATGAGCAACAGAATATTCCTCACATGCATTGTAGAAATCCTCGCTTAGATGAAAGTCAAAATAAAGTGATCTGGGAAACGTTTTCAAGCGAGCAGGATTCATAAGATTGGGAAAATTTATATGAATCATTATAAAAGAAAATAAATTGCAGAGAGGACTAGCTCATATGGGGATTAGAAATGTGATACGGAGCTTTTCACCTCTGGGTAGCTCTTTCAGCTTGGAAGCAAGTTTTGTAGTGGCTGAAAGATGTTGCCCCGCGATAGCCTCATTTTGGACAGCTTAAAATGAATTGATGCTCTCATTTTTGTTGCCAGTGGACAGGTGTCTACCTCAAAATGACGTTGTCTTGGGAGCACCAAGTCTGAGCAGCACCACCAGTACTGAGTCCTCTGCCTTCCTCACAGCAGGCGTTAGGCAGAGCAGGAGGAGAGAGTGGAAATAAGTTGTTGTTTCTTCATTTGGTTCACTTGGTTTGTTAGAATTCCCTTTCAACTGGACAGGATGGGCTTCTATTTTCATCCTTAATGTTGCTATTACAAATTTGGACTACTGTGTTTGGAAAGGCACTTGGTTTAATAGGAAAAGTATCATGGAAATGCAGTGGTTTTTCTGTTACCTGTTATTTGTGAAGCCAAGGAGTAAATCGCCTCTTTACTTCCCCACACGATTCCGTTTTGCTGTTTTATCCTGCTCAGCTTCTGCATTTCTTCCCTGGGTTTCTGTAATAATAAAATACATGTCTGTTAGAGATGACTTTGGAAAGCCTTTATGGTACAGAGGTGATTTTTTTGAAACATCCCTATGCTGTGAGAAAAGGCTGCTGCCAAATGGCCACCAAGGCAGTTTCCATCATCCTGCTCTTTAAAGAGAAAGAAAGATTATTTAAAAATAAGTTACATTGTTCTCTACCAAAAGAAGAGAGGGAAATTCAATCTGCAGATGGGAGGGTGAGAATGTGGCCTCTGATTTGGGATTGAAGTTATGCAACTGGTGTAGATCTCATTAGCTTGAGATGTTCATCCCCTTGTGGCTCTCCGTGGCAGGAACTTGCACGTTCAGAGGAAACTGGGTTTGAATGGCTGGGATACCAAAGGCAGCCAGATTCGTGACAGCTCGTAGCTTGCAGAGCTGTCCACATGTAACTCCTTTTAATTCAATAGTAGCCTTGAACTTTGGCTGGAGTGAAGAGTGGTCACAGTTCTCTTTGAAAACTTTGTTTTCACTAAATGTGGCTTTTCTAATTATTATTGTCTGTTTTATAAAAGAAATACAATGTGAGGAGAGATTAGTTTTGATTTTAATTCTGCAGGACTAAAACCAGATACCAAAGATTTTGTAAATATTTTTAAACTGACAATAGCAGGCATTCTTTCTCTTCTTAAAGCAGAGTAATAAAGTTTGAAAAGCAAATGCGTGCTGACATTCCTCTTAAATTACCTCAGTTCTACCAAGAGTGCCAGCTTAAATCCCATGCCTGCAACTAGTGCTGCAGTCACTGCTGGCAGCGAGCCCTCTGCACATAGGACTGGGGGGCAAATTGAGCGGCTAAAATTATTTAAAGCTTCATCAATTAATCTTCCTTTGCCGGATTTATTATTTATTGTTAATTAATGTTTCTCTGCTGCAGAAGATGAACAAAAAAAGTAAATGTGTAGGTAACTCTTTCATATGTTTGAATCTTCCTTTAAACGGCTGTGGGAGCATGAGCTTTTACGGGGACCAGTCTTGTTAGCAAGTGCCAAAAATTATATTGTTGTGGAAACAGTAACATGTGCAGCAAGCACAGGGATGCTCCCAATTCAACAGAGTTTTAAGACAGTCTTAAGTTTTCATAGATTCTTTGGGCTCTCGTCTTCCACAAAGCATTCACGTGTATACCAAGTACCTGTAGACTTCAGCAGAAATTAACGTATCCTTGCAGGTTGTAGTGAATTGATCCGTTCCATATTGTAAGGGTCACGTGCCACGATGTCTCATCCTGGAAGTGGTCCCCAGAGTCCGCTCCTGGAGTCAGATGATGTTGGCAGGAGTAGGAGTCACGTCTGTTGGTACAGAAACTTCAAACTTGGCCGGCAGGAAGGCTAGCAGGCCATCGTGTATGGTTTTGCATGTTCCTTTTGGCCAGCCTTGGGAAGCAAATTTTTTTTTTTGCTTGGCTTTTGAGGAGGACCTTTATAATGTTAAGGTTTATGTGTTATGGTTATTGTAGCTCTTGGTTATTCCTATTGTAGCTAAAGGTTATTCCTTTAACCTTTAGAAAACAGGCAACGGTATGATACAAGTAGGAATACCTATATGCCATACATTTCTTTAATTCTGCGTCGACAGAGGATAGGTTGCGTAATGTAAGAGATGGTTTTTGTCTCTAACTGCTATGACACACTGCGTATGTGTGCTCACTAAAGCTTGTATGCAAAATGATGGGGTTTGCAGGTGTGTTTGGTTTTTTCTTTTCCTTTTTTTCTTTTTATTTTCCACAGAACATCAGCTAAACTTCACTGATGAGTACCTGACCAAGTTGACCAAACAAATTTACTTTTGTTTTTCGTCTGTGCCACAGGCAGTGTCTGTTCCTTTGGTCTTTCTCTTGTATTTTTCCTATCAAGAAACCTGTGGTTTTCTTCCTTTTGTGTTCAGTTACCTGTGGCTTCAAACCCTTTCCAGGCACAGATGCTGTCATTGTTCTTCTTTCTTAGCCAGCTATTTTGTGCTGGTTTTGTAATCATGTCATTTTGATACCCTGTTCCAGTCTTAGAGCTTTATGGTTTGGCGCTTGAAGTACCTCCTATTTCAGTATGCAATTTGCTGCAATCAGGTTATAAAGCTGTTTCAGTGTAGTTGTGTGTATTTAAACCTGTTCGTTCAGGAGACGAAATGCCATAAGCTAAGGTGTTTTCTGGGGCTAGACAATACCAGTTGGTCTTATTCTGGTTATAGTAATTCTAGTGGGAAAACGGTGTTCACAGTAAGGTGGCAAAAATCAACATCTTTTCTTAGCATCCCAGTACTGTTTTTGTTATCCTAAGCACCTAATGTGTGTTTTGACATGCAGTGGAAGTACAGTTTAAGCACTGTTTCTTATTTCCATGTGTTCCCATAAGGACTGTTTCCTGCAGCATCTTGATTAGTGAGGCTGAAAGAATGGAGGAGAAATCAATTTGGGGGATTAAAAGAATCCCGAAATAGGGATCAGCAGGGTATTACTGGTTGGTGGTTTTTTTAGTTATGATTCTGTTCTGTAAAGGCTGAAGAGGTAAAGAAAAGAGAAGCTGACTTAAGTGTTTACCAGTAGAAAATAGATAGGTATAGAAAGTATCCAAAGTGTTTTTCCTTGTTACTTAAATTTCCAGAGTGTGCTATCAAACCTAGCTTCCAGCGCTACTTATTTTTGCCATGTCTGTATCATCTGTTTGCTGAATGCAGTGCTCAGCTCTAACTTTGTAATTTTTCTGACAGGGCTTTGAGTTCCCCTTTCATACCTTCACTGGTTTGATATTTTTCATTTCAGTTCCTAGATAAAGATGTTTATTGATGTGCAGCAGCGTGCAACCTTCTGGGTAGTCTGTTGTCTTGTTTGGATGACTGATTAGAGATACCGTTTTCTCCCTACAGAATAGCTAAATATATTTTATTGGCTAAGATGTGACCTTTTAATTCCCATCCCTCTGGTTAAAGAGATAGGGTGTGCAGCACGATGAATGAAACATAATGTGGCTCAAAGGAGAACTGATTGACAGCACGCTGCACCAGATTTCTGTCTTTTGTAATATTATTGATGCCAGTGGTGTTGTAACAAAGGTTGATTTGACCACAAAAGTATGATTAACAAAATTTATTTTTTTTCCTATGGCTTGAATTAAAATTTATTGAACTTGTATAGTTTTGTCAAACAAGGCATATTAAAAGGAAGGTCTGATTACCTGTGTTGGCTGTTCTTATATGAGATTAATATTAATAAAAGAACATATACTGTATGTTCTTATATGTGTTCTTATGTTTCCTTCCGTGTGGCAGCTCTCCATCTTGAACTGCTGAAGTGTCAAAGCAGTTCAAATACCGTGGGTATTGCAGTGTGAGAAGCGGCCATTAAACCTACTTCTGGAAGAATGCTTTTACTGTGTGCGTTTTGGGGTTCNTTCTTAAATTGTTAAATATATGCGTCTATTTCCTTAAAGAGTCTTTAAAGCTTGGATAACAGTTCTGTTCAGCAAACTCACCTCCCTGCCCCTTTCCCTAAAGGTTGGTGGGTTCTTGGGGGAATGTGTTGCCAGAAGAACATCACTCCTGCACATGCATTACAGCACTCATCCTCTGTCTCACTCTCTTCGAAATTTACTGGCTGCAGCCTACCTACCTGTCTATTCTTTGTATACTTACTGCAGTAAAAATCAGCTAGCTTCGAAAACGGCACGACTGACAGAAGCTGTCTGCTCTAGAGCCTTTTAGCTCAGCAGGTAGAATGGTGTAATTAACATGCTCAAGTTACCAAGCCTGTGGTACCATCCATCTTTAACGCACGCAGAACTTCAGTCATGGTGCAAACTGCAGCCTCTTCAGGACGGCTCGTCCACACAGAACACCTTTCCCCTTCGTTGTTTCAGTTGATTTCCTAAATCAGCTGCAAAAGGGAAACGTGTCTGCTTGCTTGGAGCTATTAAGAAGATCTAAGAAGGCATAGAAAAATACAGGCTGGAAGGAACAATTTTCACCCTGTACGACTAAAGCTACAGCTTGCAGTTAGATAATACACGCAATAGTGAACACGATGCTGCAGGCTTGCTTTTGGGAAGCTTGTGGACTGTCATGTTTTTACTGGTTAGGCTTGCAGTAAAGCAGTGCCTGCTTAAATTCATCTGCTTGAGTCTTTTCATGAGATGAATTTAAGAAGAAGAAGCAGCGGTTTGTGAGAGCTTAATGAAAGTAAATGTCAGGACAAATTTTCAGAACTGAATGCCAAATTTGAAAGTGTAAGATTTATATGTATCTTTCATGCAAACGCAGCTATTCTTTCCCTATGTAGACTTGAACAACTTCAGAAGTACAGGTTGGGTTGATACCCCAGGAGATCATCTTAACGTTTGCTCCAGAGTACAGAAGCATGAATATCTAGGCCATTGTTGTCAGGTATTTCCTTCCGTGGGGTTCGCAACTGCAGTGTCCAGTCAGTCACGGCTCAACAAGTTGTTGGATCTGCCTTAATTTTGGGATTAAGTGCAGCAGCCTCACGTGAATAGTCTCCTCAGTTAAAAATGTGCTGCTCTGTAAATAGATAAATACGTAGTGCAAGAAATTGCAGATGCGTAGCTGTGCCTAAGCTAAAATAATCTACTATTTAAATATTTCCATAGGTTGCCTAGCTCTTAGCGGGCAAGCCGCAATTTCCTTATTTGGATTGTATTAAAATTGATTCTTGTTTATATATGCAGATACATGATTAGAGGAGTAGGCATTTACATGCAGTTGTAAATACTGCATGCATGTTTGGGGAGAATTGTTTCTTATTGTGCTTGGAAAGCCTTGAAACAGATGAAGATGCCTGGCAAGCTTTTTGAAGAAATACGAAGTTATTATACACTCATGTAATTCTTTTTAATATAAATAAATGCTCTTGTAGTTATCAAAGATATGATGACAGCCCTTTATAGGGCAAAGAACCAATAAATGGAAAGAAGAAAGAGTGTCATAACAGAGGTGATAAAACTGGGATGTTACTCTTTCTTTTAGAATGTTCTGAAAATTTATACAATAATTTCAGAGACTTCTGCTTAGGTATGCTCAATCAAGAAGCAATGTAGCTTTTAGGCAGCAATAGTTTGTCCTACACTATCTTAAACTGAGCTGGAAGTTGTCGAGTACAAGGAAGGTATAGTTTTCTTTAGAATGTGTACATGTGAATTACATGAGGAGATAGATGAAGGTCTGTCAAAATCAGTACTTTTAGCTTAGTCTGTGCTAGGCATTAGAATTATCGTCTTGGTTTTGGTTGTGCGTGAACCTCATCTTGCAATTATTGTGTATTGGGGAAGGATATTAGAAAATTTCTTTAATGATTTGTGTATGTTTTTAATACATAGGAATTTAAAATTGTGTTTTTATGAACATGACTTTTTTAAAAAAAAATACATAGGAATTTAAATTTGGGTTTTTAGGAACACGACTCGAGTGTTTTTCATAGATGTTCACCTTTGCTAATATGTCTTGTTTGGGCTTGCAATGGAGAGTGGATCACAAGTTCACAGATTCTTGGGGAGGTTGAAAAGGAGGCTGTACAAGGAATTATGATGGACACAAGTCCCTGTAAGTAGCTTCCCCTACCCTTCTATGGCTTTTCTACAAGCTCAGCTGAAGGGAAGAAGGTACCAGGAAGAAGGGTATCAGGTGATCTTTCTCTTTGATCCTCTTTGTAACGCAGTACGCTGTAGCGTGTAACACAGCAGTATGATGGTTTTGGTAGTCTTTCGCACTCTGCCGTAACTCAGACACACAGTAGGCTGCCTGCCGAGCCAGGGTTGACAGAGTGTAGAATATAGCTCACTATGGCAGGGAAAAGCTGCGTAAAGCCAGGTGGCTGATCCGCGGCTTTCCGCTGACCGAAATAGCAGGCGCCTGCCATTTCCTGGTACTGCTTCAGTTTGTTGGTACCTGGGAAGTCCTTCCTCCCAGCAGCAAAGATTTGTGGAAGTGTTTTATTTCCTCTTCTTTTTTTAAAAAAGAAGCAGAAGGAATTAGCTCATCAACTTGGCTCTTTCTACCCGTTTGAAGAGTTTTAGTACTCATAGGAGTAAGGGGCTGTAGTGCAAGAGCTGTAAATATCATGGGAGGAAGACTGTAGGGGAAAAAAGGAGTTTCAAGGCCTTTGCTCTTCTGCCATTTGCAGTTTATGCTGTCTTAAGAAAAATCCATTTATTTTACCTTCCACTTGAATATTTTTCAATATCCCTTCTCTGAATATAATAGCACAGGAAAAAAATCAAACCACAAGTATATGTTAAAGGTTTAGTTTATGAATGAGGTTCCTTCCATAAGTATAAGCTCATTCTTAGCGGACTGTGCTTAAGATTGTGCTGAAAAACTGCTATTTAAAAGATCTTTTCTAAAATTAGGGGTGGGGGATGAAGAACACAGATGGAGTTTTAAAACCAGGAAAATGTATTGAAATTTGGAGCCCAAAATCAGAGTTGTGGCTGCCATTGCAATCACAGATTTGTGCATGCATATCTGAAAGCAGAACTCTCTTCGGAGACATCTCTGTGATTAAGGTCGTGTATAGTCTGTAAGAGGAAGAGCAGAGCTGGCTACAGCCTGAGACTTGGCTTGTGCTGGTACTTACAAGTTAGTTGTGTTGGTGGGAAGTGACGTAAGGTTTCTCATATAGCAGTGCTTTTGCTGGATGATGGTAGGGTTTTCATGGAGGACTGCAGCGCTGAAAGTCACGTGTCTTAAGTTGAGGAGGTATTTCCTTTAGCTGGCACCTCTGGTAATCTCTGAAGAATATGAGAACCAGGTGCTTGAAGGCACCCCTCCTCTTCCTCCCCGCCCTGTGCCCGTACCTTCCGGGTGAGCTCCTGTTCCGATTCCCTTGACATTCTAATGTTCTTGATGTTCCCTGATGCCTTGATACCTGACGATAGGGGTATGGCCGCAGGGGATTAAAAGGATAAACTCCACAGTCTGCGTATTAATATTCTGTTCTCCAGTCACAGAGTTTACATCTAGACAATGTCCAATGGCATCGCTATGAAAAATACTGTGAAGTGTTGGCTGGAGAGTCTCTGTACTGTCAACTCTTCTGCTGCTTTTTATCAAATGCTCCTTTCATATTTGCACCTGCACCGCTGAACCACTGGTTACTGCCAGTTGAAGGATAAGAAATGCTGAGGAGCATCACTTTGGCGTGACGTAGAGGTGATGGATACACTATTGATTTCACATTCTTCACCCCTCAGGCAGGATAGCTGCCTCAAACTTAAGTAAAAATACTTCCTGACTCATAATTTGGTCCTTGTACCAGGAGATGTGGTCCGTGCAGACATTCTCGAGTGTAGACCAAAGTGGAGTCGTTGTTAAGGTAGTCCTTATGGCAGTGCTGCGCTTGAACTCTGCTTTCCTTTGTTCTCTGTCCTGGTGGATGCTTGATTGTCATTTGTGTCAGCTAATAACATGCAGCTTGGGGAATGGCGTTAGCTGGCACTTGGAAAGGAGCGCAGTGGTATCACAGATAAGGCTCGTGGCGTTTGCTATGTGTGTTTATGAAGAAGTCACAGTTCAGTAAGGATCATCTTGCATATGTTTCCCAAGCGGTTCCTGGCAGTAGGTGCACGGAATACTGATGAACCAGAGAGGCTGAAAGACACAGTGGCGTGGCATCAGTTTGAAGTGAACCAGTGGCTTAGACAGCCATTGTCAATACTTACTTAGAGTTGGTATCTTTTGTGTAATGATGACAGCCATGTTTGCAGAAGGCTGGAAATGTTTCTGGATGTGAAGACGAAGTGTTTTCCCAATGCAGCAAGCATGTAAGTGCACTGTATTTCTTTAGTGTCGGGAAACTAATCTTAGCAAAGAGAGGTTATTAAGTCTTGACAGCTGTGGATTTCACTTTAGGACAGCTTTGCATAATTCTTTAGTTTGAATTCCAGGCTGAGCCACATCCTAATGTGCAGTAGGAAGACTTTCTTTTAGCACATTCAATTAAGAGTCAACACTAAGCCCTTAGAGTGGCCAGTTAAAAAGAAGCACGAGCCTTGAAAACTGAACCACCAGCAATGAGGGAGAAATTCAGCAAGACTAAGAGCCTCACTCTTCCCCCCCCCCCCCCCCCCCC
>VZSF01009393.1:536175-562026 GCA_013398295.1 Chionis minor | reverse complement strand
CCCCCCCCCCCCCCCCAACCTTAAGATTGATTTGCTGCTACAAGGTGGTCTTTTCATGTATTCCAAACAATACCATACCATTTTAGGATAATAGGGAAAAATTAATCTGTTTTCAATATGTATTATAATAACTGGAACACTCTGGAAAAAGTGCTCTCATAGTAACTTTAAAGGAAATGTTTCCTTAGAGGAAACATGGTGCATAAATTACAGCAAAGACAACTAAATAACAGTTCCGTATTGTGATTGTATTCCTTTACAGGACTGTAAAGGTAGGGTAGAACATCTTTGTATTTGAGTTCTTCCATCTGTAAAATAGAATTGATATAAATATATTAACCACAGTGTGATGAAGACTTACGAGTACAAAGTATTCATAACTTTGAATAAAGTTACTGCCTTGAGGAGCAGAAGTTTCTTTCTCTCCAACACATTTCTGTCCTTTCATTTTTAATGTTAGTAATCACCTCTCTGTGCTGCATTTTGATCAGTAGTGCAGGACATGATCAGATGGAATCTGTTGAGTATCATTGCTGGCAGTTGCATGTTTGTTTTCTGAGGATACCAAAACGGGATCTTGTATACTGCTCTTTCTTCTTCCATTAGGTTGCTGAATAATACGTGTGAAAGCAGTTGCAAATACATCAGTTTGCAACTGAAGTAACCTTTTGGGAACTCTTTGGGAGGATGTTTTTGTTTTAAAACCAACCTAATCCTGAAGAACCTTCTTAACTGAACAGGTGGGCAATGCCAGCCCACATCACTTATGCGGGGACGGAAGTAGCTTCTTGTGCTAGCGCAATTTCTGAAATCCAAACATTATTTTACTTTTAACAGAAGGTAGGTGAAAGTAGGTTTTAACTGAAATTCTGGCTGACAGTAATCAGACCTGATATGTACAAATACATTACTTTAGGTCATTAATAGTCCCGGAGATTTTAACTGAAATTGGTAGTTACTTGGGAATCTCTGTATGTTTTTTAGTTCAGTCTTTTTTGTTCCACTTTCCTTCCCCCCCCCCCCCCCCCGCCCCCCATCCTTGTGCACACCTCTTTATGTGTGCAGCCATTATCATCATCTTTAGCTTTGATATATAGTTCTTTTCCGTCATACAAGTACTATTTTGAATTTATTTATGATTCAATTTATCTTTCCAATCTCTGAGCAAGAACATTATGTCTGTATCTACTTCTAGGAATACAGAATTAGTTTTGTAATATTGTAAGAGTTCTGGCTGTACTTCGGGACGGTCTGAATGGTGGAAATTATTAAATGTATTTATCTTTATGTGAAAGTTACATATTCTCACATCTCAATTCAGAGTTTGCAGGTGCAGCGAATGTTATTCTGAGGATTGTTGATTGTTTAGAAGTGATTAGATAAAGCTACTAAAAATCTTACAGAAGTGTTCAAAACACCAGTTCTGAAGGATAGGAAAAAAAAATAGACCCATATATACAGCTGGACCTTCATCTTAATTTGCTTACCAACATAACTGAGTTTTGCATATGCATGTGTTTTTCTACTCAAATAGATTTTTCATACTTGTGCAAGAGTTGATCCTTCTGTTCAACTCAAGACTGTTGTTTTAACTCTGTGAACTAACTCTCCCATTCCCCACTTTCCTGACACTATGCTTGAACCCAAATGTTTCCCTCCCTTCTTTATGAAAGCATTAATTAACATTTTACATAACACTGCACTTCGTAAGTTTCTTTGCATGCCAGTGGCATGAAAATGCTGAAGATCCCTGTTTGGGCTGTCTAAATCTGGAATAATCATAGAATCACAGAGTATCTCAAGTTGAACGGGACCCATAAGGATTATTGAGTCCAAATCCCTGCTCCTCACAGGACTACCTAAAACTAAACCATATTACTAAGAACACAATCCAGATGCTCCTTGAACTCTGACTGGCTTGGTGTTGTGACTGACCACTCTCTCCATGAAGAACCTCTTCCTAATGTCCAATCTGAACTTCCCCGATGCAGCTTCATTCCATTTCCCCTCCTAACCAGAGAGAGGACATCAGCACCTCCCCCTCTGCTGCCCCCTGTGAAGAGGTTGTAGAGTGCCGTGAGGTCACCCCTCAGCCTTCTTTTCTCCAAGCTGAACAAACCAAGTTGCCTCAGCTGCTCCTCTTAAGTCTCGCCCTTGAGACCTTTCACCATCTTGGTTGCCCTCCTATGGACACACTTGAATAGTTTGATGTCCTTCTTGTATTGAGGCAACCGAAACTGCCCACAGTGCTTGACATGGGGCTGCACCAGTGCAGTGTAGACAATTGCCCCCCTTGACTAGCTAGCTACGCTGTGCTTGATGCACCACAAGGACATGATTGGCCCTTTTTGCTGCCAGGGCATGCTGTTGACTCATATTCAACTTGTCATCAGCCCAAACCCCCAGATCTCTTTCCGTGGGGACAGGAAGCTGGAGAGCAGCCCCGAGTTTGAATGTATAACCAGGATTACCCCATTCCAACCTGGCACTTGCTCTGGTTAAATTTCATACTGTCAGTGATTGCGCAGCTCTCTAGCTGATCCAGATCTCTCTGTAAGGCCTCTCTACCCTCAGGGGAGTTCACAGCTCATCTTAGTTTAGTATCCTTGGCAAAATTACTTAATATACATTCGATTCCTGCATCCAAATAATTTGTAAAAACATCAGAGCACTGGCCCTAAACCTGAGCCCTGAGGAACCCCATTGGTGACTGGCTGCTGGCCAGATGTAAACCCTGTAACTCTTTGAGCCTGTCCTGTCAGCCAGTTGCTCACCCAATGGATTATGGACTTGTCTAGCTAGTATGCTTTGTCCAGAAGGATACTGTGAGAGCCAGTATCAAAAGCTTTGCTAAAATCCCAAACCACCACATCTACTGTCTTCCCTTGGTCAACTAGTTGGGTGACCTTGTCATATAAGGAAATTAAGTTAGTTAAATAGGACTTTACCCTCATGAACCCATGCTGGCAATGATCAATAACTGCATTGTCTCTTTAAGTATATAACTCTCAGAATAACCTTCTCTGTAATTTTACCAGGCACTGAAGCAAGACTACAGGCCTGTAATTAGCAGAGTCTTCCTTCTTAGCCTTCTTGAAAACTGGGACAGAATTTGCCAGCTTCCAGTCAACTAGGACTTCTCCAGACTCCCAAGACCATTGGAAAAAAAAAAAAAAAAATGGAGAGAAGTCCTGCGATAACATCAACCAGCTCTTTCAGTACTCTGGGACGAATCCCATCAGGCCCTACAGATTTATGTGCATCCAGCTGGAACAGCAAGTCTCCAACAAGTTCAGAGTTAGCTGGGAGTTTATCATCCCTCCCACTCATGGCCTTCCAACACAGGGGACCCTCAGCTTCTCCCGCAAAATGGTGGGCAGGGAGAATGCATAGCCTGAATGTTGCCCTCCTGACAGAGGGTGTTATCCTGCTGTGTGGAGCTGACAAGGAATTTATAGGAAGATGGAAGCTAGTGTGAACTGGTAGTAAGTTATTCCCTAAGCAAGGGGGTAATCATAACTCTTTCCAATTCTATATTACTGTCTTCTGTCTGAAGAAGCGTGAAAATAATACGCTTGTTGGCTTCCCCTGTGCTTCCACTCTAGCAGTGTTCCTCAAAGCCCATAGCAGCCATCGCGCTCTATGTGTTATTTGTCTCTATTGAAACATACTAAAGTGTCAAGACCAATGGTCTGTGGTAAAAGTTGATGTTGAAGTCCTAAAGGCATAGGGATGGACTTGATTTATTCCAAAAGCTGTTATCATCCCTCCTTGCTTGTACATGTTACTGTCAGTCCTTTATCTCTCTTTGATTTCCTGCTTTGTGTAGAGCAGGAAGGGTAACAGCTAGGGCCTGAACTCTGAGCCCTCCTACAGACTGGTATTTTGCTGGAAATGGACTTCAGTTACGGTCCCGGATTTCTTTTTTTCCTGAGGCATGATGCTTTTATGTTCGGCTTAGTAGCCTAGTGACCACATATTCCCATAACATGTGGGTTTGTCTTATGAAGTGTGAGGCTTTACAGGAAAAGATTGGTGGGGCACAATATTATTATGTCGCCATTAATCACACTTTGAGATGAACTGTAATTGTTTAACTTAGTTACTAATAATAGCACTTGGATAGGGACTGACACAGCCAAAATTTTTCTGATGCTTTGGGAAAATTCCTGCTGGTACTAAAGAGTGCTTGTTTTCAAATGAAGACAGATATCTCCTCAAATTGTCATCTTTCTTGCAGATGCCTAAGCATTCACTTTCTTTGACTGCCTTCAGTGTTCTTTAAATAGTGGTGCCAGAGACGGCGAAGAAGGTCACTCACATTTCGGTATTGCATTGTGTTCAGAGACACTAATCTTTTTGTTAGGCTGCGGTTGGTCACCTCAGTATAAACCCGATGAAGCAGCTGAGTAAAAGTGGCTTGAGGAGGACTTTTTTGTGACAGATAGCCATCAGTTTAAAGTCTGGGAAGAAATGATAGTGATCTGTGAGGAGAGGTTCTCGGGGGTCCTTTTCACGGCAAATGGACAGATGGTTTTCTCCACTTGAGATCATGCAGAATATACAATAGCACCAGCACTTGCATCCCAACCAAGTGAGATTGTGTGTCTGCTGGGTGATGGGAGCATAGACTTTTCAGAGACGCAGATGGGGGACATTTACTTGTTGCTACTTTCCTTTCAGCTGCTTTGAGGGAATAAGATTGTGAAGTAGGGTTCTTAGTAAAACAACAGGTTCATAAAGGATGTCATTATATATGTATGTACCTTCTGTATAAGTGGCCCCCATTTTCTTTCTGAACTGCAATCAAAAGCAAGGCTAGAACCAGTAGTTCCAAATCCCTGTTGCTTGTGTTTTGATAAAATACAATTAGTGTATTTAATTGTTCTGTCTTGAATAAAATGACATTTTTTTCCCTAGAGAAGGTTAATTACATGCTCTTTGATTAGCAAAGAAGGTACATAACAAAATAATTTTCCTAAACATGCTGCAACTAATATAACTACTGATGTATTGACCAGCAGCAGGTGGCTTGTGTTCATTTGCATTCATTAAATATGCTGCATTTTACCATTCCATTTATTTTCTCTTTCAGTTGTATACAAAATATGATATTATGACATTGGCATTTTTAAAGTCTAAAAATGGTTCTTGGTCTAACTATGGGGAGAAAGAATTGATTTCTTATACTGCTGTCAGCTAAGGACAGTTATAAAATAATGAGATGGAAGTCAAGAGTATTTTTATCCCTACATGACATACTTAAAGTTAGTATGTTTGGGGTTTTTTGGTTTTTTTCTTTTTCTGTTTTCAGAGTGGAACATCTCTTATTGTGGTCAATGACAATGTCTTTTACTGATAATATGTTAATACCACTCTTATTTACCCATTCCCTGTGTGCATCAGGAGTAAGAGTAAATACAAATCTTGCTCGCTTACTTGGTTGTCAATAGCTGAATACATTTAATGGAAACAATTGTTCAAAAAATTTGCCTCAGAAGATGAACTGTAAGGTCAAAGTGTTCTTAATAGTTTTGTTAGCAATAAGTTGTCTTTCTAACCTGTTCTCACATTCAGTGTATTTTTCAGTAATTATGGTTTGAAAGCTTGGAATTTGAGCTAGGATATATAGTTGTGGATTATAGATAAACCAATTATTTTGCTTAAAAAAAATTACCTGAGCAGTCTATCAGTAGAAATTTTGTTAAGCAAAAGGATAACTAGCAAAAATCATCTACCCTTGGAAGTTGTAGTATTCTTACAAAAAGTTGGAACTTGAAAAATCTTGGAGCCTTATTTGCTAAAAAAGTTGATGGGAAAACTGCAGAAAATCTGTCTGCAAATAAATATCTGTTGATTTTTTCTGAAGCGAAACTTTAAAAAAAGCCCAAACAAACCAAAACCAAAAAAGCCCCCATTTATACACAAAAGTTTTTCATTAGAAGTTTGATAAATGACTGAGTGAAACAGGAGATTGGCTATAGGCAAAGAAGTGTCCCTCAGTGCTATACAGCATTCCCAGATGCTTGTGGTCTTACAGGATATTAAGGGAGTGGAGGAATAGAATTCTCAGAGTTTTATTAGTGTTTTCTTCTAGCCTTTTTACAGAAGTCATTGCCCATTTTATCCAAATGTCTCCCCTTAAGGCGAGAGGAAAAACAGCTCCTTGCAGCTAACTTTGTGAAATTTTATCTTATTTCCATTAATTCCATTCCAATAATTATCCAGAAGTGATTTTTCTCTGGAGACTTGATCTTGTATTACTTGATTGGGTAGAAATATTTTCATTTGACTTGAATGAGAACTAGATAAAGTTGCAATACTTCATATGACGAACATTTAATGGATTCTTGAAATACACCACAGTTACTGAAAAAATTATTCATTGGTGTCATTTGCATTTTTGTTGTTGGATGGACACCAACACAGGAAGTATCTAGCTGATGAATCCAGCCTTAACGTTTTACATAATGGTTGGTGATGGAGTGCTACTCGTACTGAAATACTTTGTTTTCAAGGGTTACCAATCTGGTTTGCATACTATACAAGGGCTGGATTGTTCATGGTCTGCATTTCCAGTGCATTGCACTTATTCTAAATGCCTTATACTACTATATTGAACAGCTTAGAATAGATCAGGGTGTTCTTCCCAATGGACCTGTGGTACTCCATCACTACTACACTTGTTAGACTGACCTTGATTTTGAATTAGAAACTGTATTTGTTTTAGCCAGTTGTAGTTAAGATGTAGGAAAAAGAGTGACTTTTAAAAAGTGAATTGTAGGTCTTCCATACGTGTGTTTTGTTTGCAGATGAGAGAGGGTTTTATCTGTCTATCTGGCAGCATTGAGTTAATTACTTACCATTACTAATGGTAATAAGTGAAAAACAAAGCTGTATTCAGTGTAAAGTTCCCTTCTCCCTGCCTCCCACCAGGAATCACTGTCAATAATAAAGCTTTTGAGGTAGTGCTGCTGATGAATCAGGAGGCAGAACATGCCATTTGCACTTCTGTTGTTTATTTGGTTTCTAGGGAGATTCTTCTTTGCATGTAGGGGTGGCTGTTGAGATGTAAGGGTATATAGGCCAGAAAGAGTCTTGGTTAATAAGGTGAGACATTTCTGAGTTACTTTCTTCTTGCCTATTAAAATAACGATTGGACTGCATTTTGTAGAACAAAGGTGCAAGTTCCCCGAACAGATGTATATTGACATTGGCTGGATGTGTTAATAGGGTACATATTACATATATATGAGGTGTCAGGTCCTTAGCTACTTATTTGCATGTGCAGCTATACAGATATATTGGTGCACTGCTGTCCATGCATATATGCTTATGGAGCTTCTATTTTCTGAATTTTTGGCTTTAAGAATTTAGATTAGCACTTAAATCTCCAGTTGTCACATCCAAATTTATGGATTCCTCCTGCCTTCCATTAGTCTTGAAGTGTTTAAAAAAAATATTTAAAAAATCATCTTATTCGTGTAACAAATGTAGCCTGGATCATATCTCATTTATTGCTGATGTCTGTCAAAGTTGGCTTTTTCCTTTTTCTGCTTAAGTAAATCAAAATTTAGCAGGTCGGGTTTGCATGATCCTTTATTGTCCCACTGGATTTCTTAACATCTTCCAAATACCTAGGCTTGTAACTTTATATTGTATCAAAGGTTCTAATGTACTTTTTCTGGAGGTCTGACGGGTTCTCATAAGCAAATGATGACAAGTGAATAACTTTTTATTTTATGGTAATGTTTTATGTATTTACAGTTACTTAGAAGTTAATAAAAGAAGTTAGTCGAGGATAAAATTTGTTCTCTTTAAGTCAATAGTGCTTTTAAAACTCCATTTTCCCCACTTGTTTTTATGAATTGTTGTCTGCCTATGTTATAGTACCAAAAATTGAAGAGCACACCCTGTTCTTATAGCAACCCCCCCTCCTTTTTCCCCCTTTACATACCCTGTTCTCACCAGAATAATTTATGCCATGATTTACCTATTTTAACTCATCTATGCCTTCTTTTTAGCTGTCTAGCACTGCTTTGATTGTTGCTTTAACAGGTGAGCCTAGTGAGAAGTCTTTTAATTGCACACTTAAGGATTGAAATTGAAAAGCTTTTTGTCTTTTGATCTTCCTTCCACTGTTGCTTTCTGTGTGTCTTAGTTTCTGGAACAACAGCCTGGGAGGATCTGCAAGTATATTTGAGGATAGAACTAGAATTCAGATGTCTCACAATTGAAAGGTTTACAAGAATCTTGACGTGGAGAAATAATTCGGAAAAAAAAAAAAAATTGGGTACGGTTGAGTAAGGCTGAGTACAAAACACTTTGGATGTAAGTAAGCTTGCTGTGCAGACAGTGATAAAGTAGCTAATCCAAAGAAATTTCTGGGGTTTATAGTCAATCACAAGCTGAGCATAAATTGTTACACTCTTGTGAGAAATGGCAAACAGCACGCAGGTATATCGAGACAGGCTATCTGGGTGAAATAGCTGTCCTGCTCTGAATTGGGCAGCTATCACTTGCAGAATTTTGTCCAGTTCTGGGAAGCATTTAAATACAAACCTGGCTCAAATGAGGAGTGCCCAGAACGCAGCTACAACAGCTTATCAGAAGAAAGTCTGTAGGTACAAGGGAGTTTGAGAACTGGAGTGGTTTAGATTAGAATAGATGCAACTAAAGGGAGGAATGAGTTTTCATATACCTGAAAGTCAACTGTAAAAACAATACAAAACAACAACAACAACAAAACCAAACAAAAAACCCCACCCCCAAAAAAACACCGCAAACCCACAAAAAACCCAAAAAAACCCCAAAACAAAAAAAACCCAAACAAACCCCCCAACATTAAAATCACAAAGCAAACAAACAAAACCAAAACTAAAAAACCCCAACAACACAGAAAGTAAGCTGTGTGTTTTTTCTTTCTTTTCCTTTCTGCAGAAGACAATGGAAGCAGTAAAACAGATTTTATTTGATGGTTACAGCATCTCTATCACAAGATATTTTTAAGAATAGACTTGAAAATACCTGTCAAGAGTGGTATTGATAACTTTTGCCTTTACTTAATGGAAGTAGTCTGGATGATCTGTGAAAATTCTTTCTAGTGTTGCCTCTCAGTTGTTCAAATGTTAAATGCCCTGCAAGTTAAATATTGATTCATTGCTTATGGCAGATACTGCTTCACCAATTCCTCTCATAGATACTACTTTTTAGAACATGAGGATTTGTACCCTGTTATCTTAACACTTGAATTCAATTTGAAAGATAGACTGCCGGTAGGTAGAGGTGCGACATAGATATCAGAAATGTATATTTTTTTCCCCTCCCAAGTTCAGAAAGGAGAAACATAGCTCAAAAGCCATGACTAAGAAGTACTGCTTGTGTACCAAAGAAAGGTTCCAAGCAGGTAAGAGATTGGCACTACTCCCTTTTCCAGTTTTCTGTTGTTGCATAGAATGGTTGTGTGGAAATATTGCAGTCAGATGATTTTATTTCAACAAACTTGTAGCTTTTCAAGTTGAAGAGTAATTTTCTAAATTGCCAAGATGAGACTTAAAAATAAACTCTGGACATATTTGCTTTAGTAGCACAGTAACCAAATTTTTATAGACCTGCTTGCCAGTGTTTGGTTTCTGTTTGGCAAGTATGTGGGGTTTTTTTGGTAAGAATTGTTACTTTGCTTTCAGTGAGGCTGCCTGTATCTTTGGTGATATTTGGTGAATATATACTTGGTTGGTAGACTGTCAAGTAAAAAAAAGTAAACATGCCACAGGAGATGTGAGAGTGAGTTAAGTTTCACGGTGCCTTTTTTTTTTTTTTTTTTTTTTTCTGTGCTGTTGCTGACTCAGTAGGTTACAGTAGTGTTTGGAGAAACTGTGAAGTTAGTCTTTCTTCTTTTTTTGGCATGGGGTATACTGAAACTGTGACCACTGATATGCTGGATGCGCTTCTGTTTCTAAAATAAACAGTGAGACATATTAATAAGAGTTAGGATAGAACATACCTCTCTAAATCCTCAGTAATTCTGAAACTGTTAGGAAGTCTGTTAGAGGGACACTTGGAAAAGCTGTCTTTACGTATGTATGAAATCTGGAAAGGATCTGCTTGCTGTACTTCTTTATTCCTCTTTCCCCACAAACTTCTTTACCTTGTTCTTCTTGTTCTTGTTCTTCATAAATGAATTTACTTTGGTGGGAAACCTCCTGCAAGATTTAATGAAATCTGAGTCTGATGTGTTTTTCCTCATTTCTCCCCATGTCTTCCTTAAACCTTGAAGAATTTGGCATGGCTAGCTAAATACTGGAATCGTGGAGCCTAAATGAAGGCTCCTTAGG
Source organism: Chionis minor (assembly GCA_013398295.1). NCBI lineage: Eukaryota > Metazoa > Chordata > Aves > Charadriiformes > Chionidae > Chionis > Chionis minor. The sequence goes on along the minus strand of VZSF01009393.1, from coordinate 551,692 downwards.
TTCAGAAAAAACCGAGGGCCTTGTGGTAAAGGGGAGCCTCTATTTGGTTTGAGTCACAGTTTGATCAAGCTGGATGCTTTTTGTGCCTTTTATGAAAAAAGTTGCAGTAAAAAACTTAGTACTGTTGGCATCGTTTCCGCACATGCGAGGTGGCAGCAGCGATTAAACAAACATGACTTTAAAACTTGGCTGAATTCTAAAAACTGACTTGTAAAATTAACACCTTCACTGACTGTCTGCTCCGTATGTGTATGAAGACACAAAGTATAATTGACTTAAGTGACAAAAAATATGATTATTCCTAGTCCTGTCAACAGCAGGGTAAGCTGGCTACTATTTCTCCTTAGGCATCATCAGAATTGTTGCACGAGTTACAAGGCTAATCATTCTCACCCATGCTTACCCTCATAAGCTCATGTTGCAGAGCTCTTTGCCAGTGACATGACTGATATGTTTTGACTTACACAAGCTTTATGGCAATGTGTGCACGAAAATAAGAATGATCCTGTTTGGTGTTGTGGGTTTTCTTTTTAAATAGGTTATAGATGAATTTTTTTTTTAATTTTTTTTCCCCCCTGTCTCTTAAGAACGTCTCTGCATTTACTGCTATCTCTTTTGGCCATTAGCAGATCTGCAGAAAAACATACACTGGATACAAATATATCTGTGTGTAAATCAGAAACGTAAAACTGAAAAATATCACTGTCAGCTGTGAACACACAGTAATTTTTCACCAAAACACACCTGCAACCTCCAGTAATTTGCTTCTTGGAGTGGTGTCCAGGTAGAGATGATGTCTTTCGTGGTGGGCACTTACAGCTTACCATCTAAACTGGCAACCCAAATTACGCTTCAAAATTACTTTCATCTGAAATAAGCTGTTCAGAGGCAGTTGCTGGCTGCTAAAACTTGCTATTTATTAATCAGTCAGCATGTGGGATAATTGTACTTATTGCTGCTGCAAACTCTAGGGATGGGGATACCACTGTAAACCAAATAAGCACCATTATGCGCACATATAAAATGAAGCACTAAGACCCGTGTCTTAATGACAGTCACATTTCAGACCTGGGAAATATATTTAGTGATTTCATTGAAAATCTGCAATTTGAAAGCTAGATGCCAATTTGTATATTAGTCTTTCTATTTTGAGAGTCATTAGGAGAATGACAGCAAGCTCTTGATGAAGTTTGAGCTTTGTTGCTGCTAATGAATATGCCATTGTTATTTATGCCTGTAAATGAAGGTTTTCAACATGAAAAGAAGTAGAGCTTCAGAGGCAGCTTCTGGGACTCCATCCTCAGAGGAGTAAATCCAAGATGGTGGGCGGGTCCTTTCAGGACCCTGCTGTTCATCTCATGGGTTTGGTTTGCTTTTCAAAGGAGACAACTGTATATATTACACTAATTAATATATTTTAATAAGAGGAACTGTATTCCCACTAGTTCCTCTGAATTAAAGCCCTTCATGATAACCTTGGACAAAAGAAATGCTCTAAGCGTTTTTGTTATATGATTTTGTGCACTTACAGATTTTTATGGGGTTCTCTTTACCTCTCTGTTTTTCTTAAGAGTATGATTAACATTTTTTCAAGAGAAGGCCTCCTTTTGGCCTCATTAAGTTTGCTTTTTGGCCTTTGCACCCCTGTGGTGGTGGGAAACTTGTCTGTAGTCTTTGGGGGATTTGTTAGTGTGAAGGGGGAAAAGAGGAAACGTCTTTGTGATCTAGACTCAATTCAAATGGGGGTGATGGCTATTTCTCTTTTATGAAAGTGCAAAGGTGCATAAAAATTGTGTGAATATGTCAGTTAGGGGGCTGTTTCTTGTAACCAGTGGATTATAGTCTGTCTTTAGGATTTAAGCAATTTAACTATTTAAATGGGTGATATAAAGGTATATCTTAGAACAGCACTTGTTATTTTGCATGACCTTAGAAATGTGAGTCTGAAATAACGAACATCTTAATTATGTTGAAACAGCATTGAAAAGGTAAGCAATGATTTTCAATAAATTAGTTTGAGAGTGTTTTGTAACTGTCAGCAGTTTGGTTTGGTTTTGGGGTTGGTTGTGTGTGTGTGGTGGTTTTTGTTTGTTTTTTTGTTTTTATACAGAGCAGAATGCTGATGATATTTAATTAATATTAAAGAATGCAGCAGCTACTTGATCACTCAAAAGTGAAGTGATTTCCCACATTGTTCCTCTGCACTGCCAAGGAAACTTTCACATGTCATCAGTAACTTTTTTGGGTTAGGAAATCTTGGTTACTTTAAATAACATCTTTACCATTTCCTGAGACCTGGACAATTCTACATTGTTAAAAGAACCTTAAAAATGTTACAGTAATATTGCATAGCAATTGGCAGTCATTGACTGGAAAGTTTTCTCATTTCTATCAAAAAACACCCCCCCCCCAACCCAAAAGCCAAAACCCAAATCGAAGCCCACAACAAAAAACCTACCCCATGCAAAAGCACCATTACAAAACTTAAGACTTGCTTCATTTGTGAATATATCATTATAATCTGAATAATCTTCTAATCCTGGTAAGTATAATTGGCAATAAGCTGCTAAAAGGAGTAGACTTGAAAGAATAGTCCTAACTGCTTGCAAAGATAGGAACGTGGTCTGAGTAGAGAGATGGTGTGTTTCCATGTACAGTACTGAATTGTGTTACCATTCCAAATTCAGTTTATATTACTAGGAAGTTCTTAAGGTGATATTTCCTATATAGAATAGATTAAAATAGTGAACAAGTGACATATAGGTATGGACTATGTGTATGTATATGTAGGTAGGTATAATATGTAGGTATGTATAATGTGTTTATTCCTTTCAGTATTTCTATAGTGCTTAGGAGCTCTGCTGGGACCAAGATTTTGCGGCCCCAAGTATTGTTATAAACACAATAGGGAGAGGGAGGAAGAACGAGACCTTCTCTCCTCCTGACACTTTACAATTTAAGTGTGAGATAAGAGGAAAAGGTAAGTTTGATTCAGGCTCATGGGGAGAATATGTAAACAGTGTGGCACTATCGTTATAGTAGGTAATCATTTGATCAGATTAGGACCAAAAGTGCTATGAAGTTTTATTTGATTACGTTGTCTTGTAGGAGGAAAGTAGAGGGGGGTTTTTAAGTGGGACTTTAAGGAAGATAACAAGGAAGCTTTGCAGATCTTTGAAGATATCCTACAAAATGGGAAGGGCAGGATGGGGAAAGCTATTTTGAAAGGTGCTGCTTTGAAAAATAGAAAAAACAAAAGTGGGCAGGCACTGCTATTTGCTGTTTAGACATTGAGACTGATATTTTGGAGATGAGATTATTGGGAATGTGGAAGAACTTAAAGGTAAGCATTGTTCCATTAGAAAAAGGGGTGCCAACAGACGGATGGAGACAGAAAAGATTTAGGCGTGGACTTCCTTATGATGTGCAGGCTATGTTTCTGAATGACCAAGAATTTATTCACTGCTCTTGAGCTGGATGGCATGGAGAGAGCCTTGGGATGGAAGGACCAGGATGTCTGTTGTTATGTTGAATAGAATAGAATAACTCAGTGTTGAGTTGAGAAATAACAGATAGCTAGGCAGATGCTAGATGTTATCACTAGATTCTGAAGCGGCTTTAGTATGGACTTCGCCACCTTGGTCATACTATTGAACTGGAAGAGCTGGTGACTACCTAGAGAAGGTGCACAGAGGTAGAAATACTAAGGACCAACAAAAGAAAACAGAGGCTCTCTCAGCCAGCCTGGCTTAGGTGATGCAAATAGTTCAGCGTCCTTTGAATTGAACCTTGCTCTTTCGCATTGTCTGCCTGTAACGCATGGGAGGTTTACTTTATCCAATTTCATGGTTTTCATTTGTACAAGTTTTATGTTTTCATAATAGTCAAGTGTTTTAACTGGTTATGGTAAAGTTACTACTTTCTGTATAGTTCCTAATTCTTCTGAAGTGTCATGTGGCCAATAATTTTAATGCAAGTAGGAGACCTGGAATTTTAAATAGTAGGAGAGGCTTGGATTTCTGAAGCTGTTCCGGAACCTGGTTCTAACTGATTTAATTGAAAAGGGCACAAGGCGCTGAAATCAATGTAAGTGCAAGTCCTTACTATGATGATGTGTGCCACGCATCTTGCCTTACGAACGCATACAAACACAGACAAATGTTTTGTTAAACTAGGGCCAAGATGTGATACAGTAAGAGCCAAGTATCTATTTTTTTCATCAAATATATGAAGAATACGCTCATAGTTACCCTCAGCAGTCTCATGCATGGTTGAAAACTGCTATTTCATTGGCAATGATACCGTGCCTGTAGTGCAGCCCAGTTGTAACAGACTTAATCACAGAATCATCAAGCCAAGAGCATTTAGTCTAGACTCTGAGCATTTTGGACTCTTTCACTTCCAAAATATTAGAATTGTTCAATGGTCTGTGAAGACAAACAAAAAATAGCCGCACAGATAGAGCATGGTTAGCCCTTAAAAATTCTGATTATAGGTACTGGCATGTAACAGGGCTCTGCTGAAATAAGTAAATCTCAGACCTCTCCATCTTAGTGACATTGCTCAAATTGAAAATGTCAGAAATGTCACCATCTGAGCATGATGCATGAACATGAAAGTTTAATTATATTTCTTAAAAAATGATTTTACAAATGATCAGATTTGCTTGGAATTATGATGAAGTCCCATTGCTGCTCAAGACCATAATGAATCATCAGTTTGTTTGCTGAATATTCACACATCCTTCATGCAACACAGACAATGTGATTTGCCCCGAAACAATAGAAGACATTTATTATTTGAAGACAGAATGCACTTCAGAGGCTGAGGCACAGTGATGCATAGGCACATGACCTCCAACTAGTATTTCAAGGCCTGATTCTGTAGAGCAATTGCAGAAGAAGAAAGATTTGGGCTTGGGCTGGGTTTTTTTGGGGTTTTTTTTTGGGGGTGTGTGTGTGCAAATGTGGCTGAGCTGTGTGGTGGAACTGCAGTACTACACTTACTCATTAAACTTGGGCTGTAGAGTTCTCAGAGTGGGTGGAATAAGAGGATTTGAGAAAACTATAGTTATCCACCCCCTGCAGACCTCGGATCCTGCATTTATTGCAAGCAGTATTAAGAGCCTCTGAAAAGCACTTTTTGTAGGAAGATGAAGTTGTTATAAGACCTTTAGACCTTTTGTGAACATGTGTGTCAGCATGTTGTTTTTTTCCTGGCTCAGAAACAGTCTGACAGTTTATACTCCCCAGTTTCAGTCTAAATCAGTTTAACGAACCTCCTATGAAGAATGTGATTTGATTTCTGAGGTGAGTTTTGTAAGAATAGAGCAAATGATATTTTCATATTTTATGATCTGGTAGTTGCAGATGAGATTTTTTTGGTTTTGTTTTTTTGTTTAAGCTGAAATTTGAATCCAAACTGTGCGATACCCTGGCAAATTAATTCACCCCCATCTGAAATAAATTGGCACAATTTTAAGGAACCGATATGATTATTTAAAAAAACACAAACAACCAAAACGAACAAAAAAACCCCAAACAAACCAACACGGAATTTCTAGGAAGTTCTACTAGCATTTCAGTATGCCTAAAGTGTGTGGTAGCTTCTGATACTATGTTGGGAGGATTTTTATGAAGTTGCTTTACCGGAGTCCTTCCATTGGCCTAAGCAAAATGTCTGTAAGAGTTATTTTCATCCTGTGAGATATTAGCAGTAGGGATGGTGGGAGAGACTGTTGTGAGAGCAGTCTAACAAATGAAGAGAAGCTAAGGGGAAACAACTGTGGCAAAGACTTTGTGTCTTGTGATCTGTGAAATGTTCAACTTCATTCTGCTTCTTAGTGAAACGTATGTATGGGTTTGCTCTGGTCGAAAGCAACTAAATGTATTGCAGGCAAACTGCTTGCCTTTTTATTTCTCTCAAGAAACTGATGAAAAGTACTGTAAAAGTACCTGCCTGCAAACAAACAAAACCTCCCTCAGCTAATCCAGTTATCTTTAAACAGAAGGATGCGCTTGGAGTAGTGCCGCAGTGAACCTGACATGTTCTGTGTAGAACTATTTTATTGACCTCAGTTCTGGAACCATGTAATCTTTTTCAAAAGTGGGATGTGTTAAAGATAAGTCCCCATGGGTGTTTGTCTGATATGGTTGCTAAATTTGAGACTGTTTACAGAGAAAAGTGCTACTTGTGAAGATGAGAAGGAAAACTTGTATTACTGACTGCAATTCCACATAAATCTCACAGGTTGTAAAACATATCAACATGCAGGTGTTCTGCGCACTTAATCTGGTGTCATTACCAGATGCACTAGTTTGTACCTTTTAGAATATTAATCACAATAAATACTCAGGTGCATGGAATTTACAGGCATATATTGCTTTTTCAAGTTTCAGGGTTGTTTTCTGAGAGATGATAAAAAACAGGTAAGCGTGCCTCTGTTCAGCAAAGTTTGTCTTTAGTAGTCTTTCGGCTGGAAAGGAAAAACAGTTAAAATTGAACCTTGTATATAACTGTGGGTCTGACTGGGGGTAAAATGGGGACACTCAAAGTTAAGAGGGGAGGATGCAATCACAGTACTGCTCAGAAGTAAAAAGAAAATAAAAAGCCAAACTAAATAAAACTTTTTTTTTCCCCACTTCTACATAACTGCTCCTGAGCATTGGCTGTAGTGCTGCTACTGACTCATGTGATTGCAGAAGGTCACTAAGTGATCTAATTTTGTGGAAATGCCCAGTAATCAAGAGGTGTTACACCTTTGTATCTACACCTTTCTATTTTGTCTGTGTATCTATGTCTCTGTGTTGCTGGTTGGTGAAGAATAGTTCTGTTGTTCCTCAGAATTTATGTGAACTTTGGAGGGGGAAAAAAAGTCCATTACTGGCAGTATTTTTTTTTGGAACACCATGTCTGTACTGTAAGTGGATTTGCTGTGATTCTTATTGCCCATACTAATACTATAGCTTTTCTACTGGTTCCAGATGTGTAAAATACAATATGGGAGGAGGGAAAAGTATAATGAAAACCTTCTGGATTTCCATATCCTAGACAATTGCTGTAATTTCCAAAGAAAGTTTACGGAACTGCATGTGATATTTACTGGAAATGAAGTTATTTGATTAGATCCCTTCAAGGAATACTGAGTGAAAAAAGCTAATTCTGGATGCTCCATATAGAACGTATGAGTACTACTAGACAGTTTGCCCTTAAAAGCAACATGTTTCATATATAAAAAGGAGGAGATGACTGTGGGTCAGAAAATGTTGTATTGTAGCTGAGAACGCACCTGAAGGGTTCCTGAACCATGAAAACATAGAGAAAGTTGATGACAGTTATTCTCCTTCCCTCCACCCCCAGTTTTCTTTGTGAAACTGGAGTTCTCTGGATGTGTTGTTTGTGTCCCAAGGCTTTGATCTTGGATAGTTGGAGATGTCTTTAAGTTCAGTAGAGGTTGGTAGAATTAGCCAATCTTTTGGCCTGTCACTAATGTATTTAAACTTTCAGGCAATTTGAAAGATGCCTTAACGTCCTCATACCATATGCTGAATACATCCACCTCGTCTGTTTAAACATGTGTGCTCTTTTTTGAGAACCTGATGTTGCAAGTTTATTGCATTGTATTCAAAGACGGTGAAAGCTGGTTCCTCAAGCTGAAAACAAAGCAAAACCTCATCCCCCCCAAAATAGAAGCACCCTATAACACCCAACAATCAATCACTGCCAAGGAAACCAAAGAGCCCTCCTGTGTCAGCAGCCTCCAATTCTGAGGGGCACACACTGAATGGAGGTTGTCTTCAGAGCAGCAGCCTCGAAGTGTAACACGCTGGTCATACTGGCAGAGCAAACTGCTCAGGCTGTTGTACTGGGGGCTTGTCTGAAACATAGGACTTGGTTTATTTTCTTGCTTTTATGCTTATTTTTGAAGGACAGATATCATTCCTTTATACTAAAGTAAATCGAGAATACCCTTCCCCCCCTCCCCCCTCTCCACCATCAGGGTTCTGTGTGATCCAATACAGAGATGAGTAGCTTAATTCCTGTCTGATTTCTGGTAACTGCTAATTGTCCTCGATGCACGGAAAAGTGCGACCATTTCTGCTGTCGTTTCTGCATCTGTAATTCTGGAACATTGCCATGTGTGTTGACAGCAGGAGACTGTTGTTTTGCCAGAGACTAGAACTGAGCCAGATGTACACACTTCAGGAATGCTGCTGATCAGTGGTTTAAATATTTAGATTAACCTGGGCCTGCTTGTAAAACAAAACAAACCCATCAGTTTCCACACCAGTCAGGCTCAGCGTTGATCAAATTTAAATGTACATTTCGCTAAAGAAAAGCTAAACTGAATTGTAGAAGCAGCTATAACATCAAACGTGGAGAGCTGAGAAAACCCAGCTTTTTTAATCTTATGATCCCTGAGCACCATGTACTTTCTTCTGTAGCCTTTGAAGATAGATCTACTTAGGTTTTGGGTTAAGTTTTAATAATAATTTAGTTTCATGAAGTATCTTGTATGAACTCCTCAGCTTGTTTATTCATGTAAAGCCATAATTGTATAATCCAGTTAGCTGCTGCATGTGTGTTTTATAGCGTGGATTAACATTTCATATTCTTGATTGGGGGAGAGGGAGAAGGTGTCTTTTTCCTTTGTATAACTGCAGTGCATGTTAGTAGCTTTAAAATGCTAAAATAGAACTTGAAAGTGTTCTTAATGATTAGCTGATTTACTCTTTAATCGCATTTCAGACAGAGAGCAAAAGTTTGTCTTTGAAATCAACTGTGAGACAGCTTCCAAGTTAAGTTAAAAAAAAAGGGGGGGTACTTTTGAAATGACAGACTACAGGACTCTGTCTATCTTTATTTAGGCAAATGCAGCTGGATTAGGTTACACAACTCTTTAAATTGGACCTAAGGGGGATAGTGCAAAAAAACCAAGTGATGCTATGAAAAAAAAGATAGTAAAGGGTATACGACTGCAAAAGCTCCTTGCTTAGAAAATGGTTTGCCTGAAAATGGGATGCTTTTTATTGAAATATCTGTGTCCTGAGATGTTTCAATGATCAAACAGATTTTCAAAGTACTTTATCCTAGCAAATGAAGGAGCTGGATATAGGGTGCCTTTCAGATCAGTTTGTGCGAAATGTTTCCTACCTTTACTTTGCCAAAAAGAGGGGTCTGTGGAAGGTAATGCTTTCATCACTTCAAACACAGATTATTATTCTAAGCATCTCAAATGATCTGTGTGCTCTTAAAACTGAGTCTTTGGAAATGACACATAGTTTTAATACTTTTTTAAATGATGTAGCATACAGTAAAATAACGATAGTTTGTCTTCATTAGAATTCTGTTTGTTAAGCATGAATTTCACTGTATTGACTAACATGACTCCAGGGAATTTCCTTTATACTTGTTGGTTTTACACTTCAAAAGTGATTGGAGTCCCAAAACTATTTCAGAAAGCAAATTGATTGTCAGCATTCTCTCTGGAGAGGAGAAATGGAGCTCCTTGTCGTAAGAAGTGGTGTGGGGTGCAGAGGATAAGGGAGACAAAAATAAAAAACATTAAAAAAAATCTCTTAATGTCATGGGTTGGATGTTATATTTGAATGCTTTGGGTACTGCCAGGCAGTCACTTTAATACTTTTTTTTTTTAATGATGACATGCATTATCATAGATTTTGAGATGCATGTGTTTTCTCTCTGAAAGTGTGTGCAAAAATACCTATTGTCTTGTCTAGAGGGCGTGTGAAATGCGGTGCTTGTGATTCAGGAGAAGGCTGTGGCTAACACTCTTATTTGTAAGGCAACCAACGGGAGGAGGTAGGACCTTCATTCCACTGCTGCAGTACTAAGCTGGCAGCGATGAATTATTCTTCTGGTGTTTGGCCCAAGTGGGAGGCAGAATGATGGTTTTACCAAGCTTCAAGCGGTTTTTGACCTACCAAAGGCCAGTGAGAACACCCTTGTGAAACCACTGGGGTTCTGTCATGTAAGGTTTTGGAGGAAATAGCTTTAGCCATGTGGTTAAAGGATACTGAGTTGTGTTGGTATGGTCAGGTCCTTCACTGTGACTTTGAGATTACACTATGTGTAATTGTAAAATTTCAACCCCGATAATGAAAAGAATATCCATATACAACCCCCCCCACCTTATGCAGTAATTAACAAACACATGCTTAGTTTTAAACATTTTAAGCCGCCTTTCTTAGCTGTCACTTGTTTTCTTTCTATATGCTTTGTGGGAGTTTGGAAAGAAGGGTTACTTCTGTAGCTTGTTGCATAACCTTCTAATAAAAAAGAATTTTCCCAGCAAGTTCCTTGCCCTTACAGAAAAATCCAGTAGAGGGGGAAAAACAGAGGCTTCAACTCTTGAAAGGAAATGTGCAGTCTGAACCATGAAGGAATGAAAGCGTTCAAGTCATCAAAGGGTGCTTAAAGACAATCTCTAAATCACCAGCAAAACAAAGTCATTCTTTGGATCTTGGAGGTTGCGGGAGTCTGAATTTCAGGTGCCACTATTCAGGGTCTCAAGTGGGAAAGCTTTCTGCTTTTAACCAAAAGGTGGGGGGAATATATATGTTTGTGCTGTAGTTAGGCATCAAGGATTGTGCTGGATTCCTTTACTAAAAGATAAGATGTTGTTGCCATGAAAAATCTGTGGCTAATATGTGAGTTAGGTATATTTGGTGATGGCAGAAGCTCAAATATCTTTTATATTTTATTATGAATACATTCATTTACATCAGTTAAAAGTACAGTGATCAGAGGAGTCTAGACACCACTAAATCATATTTATTCTGACATCAGTGAAGAGCACTGAACTATGATTTTTTTTTGTTTTTTTTCAAAGGAAGGAGGATTGAGGAGAAAACAATTAAGCAGAACAATCATTCTCCAGGATACTGTCTGACAAATAATGCTGAATTATCGGGCATGTTAATTTTGAAGTCATGTCTTCACTTTCAATAAGTAAAAGCATCCAAAACCCCAGTAACTCTGTAGAGTAAATGAGGAGAAACTGTTTATTTTAGTTGTTTACTTGGAAATTTTTAGTGGGCGTTATTGCTTACCAGAATATCAGAAAAAGCTTGAGTCCTGACTTAAGAAAAGATGGGCTGAAACCTAAGTAATATTTTTCATGCAAACGCACGTGGGGAAGCAGTTTGCTTTAACCGTTGTTGAGGTGAAGAGGTTGAAGAACTCCCAAGGTATTGGGTATGTTTGCAAGTTATATATGTGTTTATATCCATGCTCAAAAAGTGCCATAAATTTACTGTATGCTTAGTGTGGTTGTGTGTAGTCTTTTCCTGACTTCTGTAGCAGGAAGGAATTTGAGATTTTTCTTCGCTATACGTGTGTATGTTCTCATAGCAGTCTCTCACCTTGCTTGCTTCAGCTCTTTTTCTTCAGCTTTTTCCCTTAAACCTTTTGCTTTCTAATCTTCTGCTCGCACACCTGGTTTTGTCTAATGGAGTTGTATAAACAGTTGCTGCAGAGGCATATTACTTCATGTACTTTTTTAGTGATGCTAAAAAAGAAATACTGATAAAGCAGAGTTCAGTTTCTGACTGGCTGATGGACCTTCTTTTTTTGGGTAAGATAGAATTACACAGCAGGGAAACAAGTTAGGAGAAGAAAGTTTTAAGTGAGAGAGTGATCTGTGTAACCATGATATTTTCCTTTCAAGACCTTTTTCACGGAGTTCTTTGTTCTTTCCAAGGATCCAGGCAAACCAGCTGGTTTGCTGTTGGTGTTTAGGATAGTTTATTAAACCAATCAAGCTGGTTGCTTTTGGTACACATATGCAGGCATCTGCCATGCCTTGAGAGTGTACTATGGAAAGCATGTTTGAAAGAGAGCTAGATCCTTGGGCCTCCTGAAGCCACTTAATAGTCTTCCTGGCAATGATGAACAAGCCTATGGCCATCTTCAGCAGGTATATGAGGATTTTGCTGGGGATGTATGCAAAGCTGGGCTTCATGTTAGTGTATGCCACCTTAATGTTAATTAGAGCAATCTGTGCACAGGCATTGGGGAAACTGCCACTGTTAGCTTCAGGATTTGTGATAATGCATTGCAAATCACTGAAAACCAGCAGTTGGGGCCCAGATCCTACTGTATTAGATGTTAAGGAGAACCAAAAGAAGACATAGTCCTTTTTCTAAAGAACAATGTTCCAAGTCAAGGGTGTAGACAGAAAATGGGGTGGGGAATAGGGCCACTGAAACATGTAAAAGAAGAGTGATTCCTGGGAGACACCGTGTTTCCTTGCTCTCATATGAAAACACCTCAACTGAAAAGGTATGAAGGGAAAATTGCTGGGAACTGAGCAAATGAGAGTGAACGGTGGTAAGAGACACTGACATTTGGAAATGGGAAAATGGAGGAAGTCTAGAAGTAGAAACGTGGGAAAAAGGTAGGAGAGTGGCAAAGAGGACAATTAGAAGAGACTGGCTGAGAAGGAAAGATAATAAACAGCAGAGAAGAGGGGGGGAAGGATTAAGATACAAAAAAAGCCATATGTCAATGGTAGTTTCACACGCAATTTTTCATATATAATCCTTAGTTGTGAGAAGCCGTTGGGAACAGCTTGTGCTCACTCGTTTTGACAAATCAGACACCTTACTGAGAAGCTGAAATGAGGATGCGCACCACTGGCTGAACCGCATTGGATTAAATTAACCCCTGTTTACAGTTTTATCACTGAAATAGTGCACAACTAAGAGAATTTACTCTTTGGAAACATACTTTCGCTTGATGTAATTCTCTGAAAGAGCAATACCTGGAGGTTGAACTACGGCTGAATTAGTGCTGTCAGTTTAACTTGAAACTAAAATTTTAATTTCATGAAATTTAAAAAGAAAGGGGCAATGTGTGTTCATTGCCAGGAATTTAGAATTAATTCTGAAAGGAGAAAAAAATAGTATCTCGGGGAAAATTATCCATTCAAGAAAATATATATTGAGCTTTTCCAAACTTTCTGGTATGGTAAACAACCAATTTCTCCTTCTTACTGTATAATATACTTTGTGTATGTTTATGTAGCATGTTAATAGTTATTATTGTTCTGGTGGTGTTCTAGGTAAGTATGTATAATTTTGGTGTAAGGGTGAAATATGACACATGTGGCAAATGAAATCCGGTGAGACTGGATGATATTCCATTTCCAATTCATCCATAATCTTACAAAATGTTTCCTGTTGGTCTTAGTTTTGGTTTGCTATTAATACACTTGCATTTGTGTACCAGTAAAGCATGAGCTGTTGTAAAAACCTAGCTAGCAATGAGACTGAAAAATCTGCGTTCAGCCCTAGAGGGGTTACTGGTTGATTATGCTTTGAGTTACGGAGCTGTACACAGGGCACTCGCCTCTGGCTGTTTGTTCACAAGAAAAGCAGACTGATGGGATGCGTGAGAAGTGTGTTGCAAAGAGGTGTGGTATCTCACTTGGGTGCTTTGGAGTAGTGACATTGCTTTTACAAAATGTGATGTGCTTCAGAGAAAAAGCAAGACTGCTAGTAATATTCCAGACGGAAAGATTGTTGTCTGTGTGCATTAGTCTCTCTTTGCAGAGCTAAAACAGCTCAAAGGAGGGGGATGCAAGAATGTAAAGGGATAAATACTTCTTTACGTGATGACACATATTTTATGTGAAAGTCCTTATTTATTTTGGGGGGGGTTAAGACACTACAGAGGCACAGTACAATTGTTACAGTAAAGAAGACTTATGAGCACAACAGGAACTTTAGATAAATTAAAGATATTGATGTACCTGTCTGGGGGTGAGATTTGGGTTATTGGGGTTTCACTAACAGTACTTCAACAACAGTTTCAAAATGTCTCCTGTGCTGTAAATTAGAAACTACTCTATTTTAATCAAGACCATCTGGGAGCTTATAGGGGACTGAAGGTTGGGGAGAACATCAAGGTGCAAGCAGTATTTGTAGCTGCTTGTTTTCAAGGAAAGAATCATTCTCTACAAAGCAGCATGCTGAATAGAATTAAATCATTAAATGTTATTTTGTAGTAGTCACTCTTTTTACCTTGCATAGTATTAGAAAAGATGAACAGACAATTTGACTTGACTGCGTTTGGGGAGAATATTGCATGTATGTGAATGTTCCTTTTAGATTGTGAGTAATTGAAATTTAGATTTCATCCCAAGCAGTGCTAAAGACAGTGTAGAGGACAGCGCAAAAGGCTGTAGGTATTTTCAACACCTGCACTTCAAAAAGCATAAAATTACAAAATGGAGTTTGTTCAGATGGAACCAAAGGTGGTGTTTATTTTTGGTGTGTTTCAAGATGGCGATGCTTCGTTTAATGGCTTGTCTACCAAGTACTCCACAGAGTACTTCATTTTTGGGCACTGCGCAGTTGTGAATAAAAAGGGAGATTTAAACTGCTGGGAAGTTGCCTCCTTTCGTCGGAGAGCTTGAGTTGTGTGTTAGCTGCCCTGGATGTGCTAGGTGGAGCCCCGATTTCCCACATAACCACAGTGCTCCGACTGAGCGATTGGGTAGAGAGGAAACAATTCCAGCCTCTGAGGAAGGCTTTACAACACTGGCTCTTCATTTGTTTTTCCCCAGATGAAATTAGTCAGTGAATTTGAGCTGGATTCATTAATCCTTTCAAGTTGGCTGAAACCATATGTTTACTGAAGGAAACCCTGCCTGCTTGAGCCAAATGCCCTCACGTTCGTTGCAAACGGAGAAAAAGAGAGAATAGCTCTATGAAATAGTCACAGCTTCATAAGATCAGGTCCAGCACTACTGCCATCCTGTTAGGAGGGGAAATTGGATTGAACAGCCTTTTATCCCAATTTCTTACATAAATTCTCTAGTGTAGCACATACTGTATCTAATGCTGAAAGCACTGTACTGTTGAGAGCTAATTTTCATTATTTAGGTTCAGTAGTTTGCTTATCCTGCTACAGCTGATAACTTCACACAGAAACTTGAGCCTCGATAAGTAGAGCAGAGAGTATTTTAAATCCTGTGGATAGGAAGGATGATAGTGTTGCTCTGTTTCATGTTAGTTTAACACTGGAGAATTTATTTTGCTTTTAAAGGAGACACTAATAACACTGAGTTGTATTCCACAGGGTTGTGTCTGTGTGCGCCTGTGCACATATGTGTGACTGAAAGATTACGTCCCTTTTTTACAGATTGTGTGCTAGGATCAGATTCTCAGCTAAGAGGAACTGAGATTCACCCAACTTTAATGGTGCTATACTGATAAAATCAGCTGAACTTTTGCCTCTTAAATCACTGGCTATTTAGCTCATGTTCCCCTAACATGCAGTCTAAACTTATCTTTTGACTAATGCTGCCACAAAATTTGCAGGTGCACCTGGGTGTTTGCATGTGTCAGTTCGATGGGTATGTACAAGGTTACAAAAAATGATGTGCAGATGTATGGGTTTTATGAATGCATACAGCACGTATGTGCGTGTCCCTGGAGCCATATAGAAAATATGAGTCTTTCTGTGATGGGGGGGGGGGGGGGGGGGGGGG